>JANHFK010009155.1:281335-303075 GCA_036250565.1 Sibynophis collaris | reverse complement strand
TTATTTTGGGGGGAGGGGGGGCTGGATGCAAAATCGAGGGTCTCTTTTTCTGCTCTCCTCACTTTACAGGTTTGTACGAGTGGTGTTTGATGATAAATGTCAACCGTTGTCAAGAGTTCTGTGCTGGTATTTTTTCCAACTTGGCAGCGCTTTTGCCTGCCAGGCCTAGATTAAAGGCGAAACCATCTGGGTAACAGAGGGGGGGCACTCCAGTTTAATGTCCAAATCTTGTTGGAAATTAGATGTTCCGTTCTGATTTTCTTTATGAAGGGAGAGAGGAAAAGAATTCGGCTTCTTCTAAACCACTTTCCCTCCGGCCTGGTGTTTCAGGTTTGGCTTCAAGGGCGGGTCTGTCTTGCTACCTCCAAAGAAATGTGGAAATTAATTTGACAGAACCCCATAGGTGTCAGATGCCATCTGGAGGAGGGAGATTCCCTTTAGTTGGTATTTGAAGGTAATAATGTTTGAAACCAAAATGAGGTTGGGAGATGTTCTCTGGCAATGCTGTTTGCTGCAGCTGCTTTCAAATATAAGCTTGGTTCTATATTCTGTAAACCTGCCTGAAATCTGTTTATGAACAAAACAGACTGTTTGGGGGATTGCCTGGATTCTAACGGAATTCCTTTGGGTTCTATTGACTCAACCTAGACAGCTGAGGAGGAAGATGGGCGGGTTGTGATGACTCGCGCTGGGACTTTTTGCAGGAGGGGTCCCTCTTGCCAAGAAGCCTATCTGAAGGTACTGGACTGACGATCCGTGCATGTCTCTGTCTCTGGCAGGACCAGGCAAGGGCAGTCCGCCCGGTTTCGAGATGGGCGAGCTGCATCTGCCGCCCAAGTTGCGCCGCCTCTATGGGCCTGGTGGGGGCCGATTGCTGGCGCGGGCCGAGGCAACCGCCTCGTCGTGGGACTCTCTCAAGATCAGCCAGGCACCACAGGTCAGCATCAGTCGAAGCAAGTCCTACCGGGAGAACGCGCCCTTTGCGCGTACCGCTCGTACCCTCGGCGACTTGAGCAGCCCTGGAGGTGGCGGCGGCCCCGACGGTAGGCCAAGCCGAGGGGAGGAACTGCTGGAGGAGGATGAGGACGAGGAAGAGGAAGAAGAGGAGGCCGAAGAGCTGGATGAGGAGTTGGACGAAGACGACGAACTGCTAACCGAGGCCAAAGATGCCCGACGGAGCTCGGGGTCCGCGGGTGGGACTGGCGTGGGACCTGCGGCGATGGGAAACGAGGGTGCCGGCGACTCGCCCAAGGAGGAGCTGCTGCTCCCTGCCGACGAGCTGGCCGATGGCAAGGATGGTGAGGACAGCGTGTGCCTATCCGCAGGCAGTGATTCCGAGGAGGGGTTACTCAAGAGGAAGCAACGCCGTTATCGCACCACCTTCACCAGCTACCAGCTGGAGGAGCTCGAGAGGGCCTTCCAGAAGACCCACTACCCAGATGTCTTCACCAGGTAGGGAATGAACTGCTGAGACAAGCTAGCTTCCAAGAGGCTCTAGGGTAAAAAGGGGTTTCTAGGTCAGGATGGAACGTCGAAAGAACTCTTAGGAACGAGGAAAGAGCTGCAAAATCAAAAAAGGCCGATTGACTGGGCATAAAATTCTCTGGGGCGAAAGTTTTTAAAATATTTGTTTCGGTTTTTGCATGTACAAGATCAGAAGGAAATGGAAGGAGGAAACAGGTAGGCATAAGAAAGGATACTGCAGGGCTGGAAAGAGGGAAAAGATTTGAAGAGATGCGCGTCACGGGTGGTCTTCGGGTCGTCCTCCACAAAATTCGTTTTCTTGCCCCGCTTTGCTTCTCCCTTCCACTATTCCTGTGCTTTGGGCAGTCACCTTTCCCCAAATTCAGCGGCCTTTACGAATTAGCGTGCCCACCTCTCCGCTGATCTTTAGGCGTTAAGTTAGTCTGTCAAGGATAGGTGTGGCCGAATTTTTGACCACATCGTTGCCAAACCAATCTATTTTTGCCCTGATCCTCTGGCTAGTCTGTCAGGTATCAGTTTCACAGCTTTCCGTTGAAGCTGGAAAACTGCCTTCTCAATGGAAGTCACATACATACAGATAGGAAAAAATCAAAGTATTCCGCTTTCGAAGGCTAAAAATATGGAACGAGGCGGCAGCGTTCGGCCAGAGCATTTTGGCAGAGTCTGCAAGGGCTTGCTTGCCTGCTCGCAGACGGTAGTAATTTCTGGACGGGGCCGGAAAATAGGAGATGGAAAAAATGGAGCTGGGGATGAGAAAGCTGTTGCTATTCTTTGGATGCGTCTCAACTTAGAAAGGAAACTCCGGTCAAGCTGAGAATTACCGAATTTTCCTGAAGCGCTGGACGGAACTTTCGGTCCCAGCCTCCATCCAAAAGTAAAATGGCTTCCTGAACATTTGCATCTTGAGATGGAAAATCTTCGCCTTTCCTTAGGTTTAGATTTCCTTTGGGTGAGCTTAATTCATTGTATTAACCCTTCTGAACTGATAATTAATTAATAATATTAATCAATTAAGTATTCAGCCCTTTCCTTAGGAATTCCTTCATTTTTGCAGGAGCGCAAATGCTCCCAATCTATTGCCAACAGATAAGCAAAAGTAGGCGCTGTTAATAAAACTCAACTCAGTCCCTTCCCTAAAAGAGCAGTGAGGGGGGAAAGATACTCGTTAAACTGCAAAAGGCGTGGATTCTTTGCCTGAGCGAGCTCTTATTCTACCAAGTTCGTAGGCAATTTTCCTGGGTGTGAAGAAATTCTCCGTCTGTAAAGTCGGCAGTTTACTTGGTCTTATCTTTTTTATCAATTGTCTAGGATTCTCCCTTTAGTTCTTCTCTTCTGAGGAAGAGGAGAAAGAGGGAGGGAGGGATGTCCCTTTAAATTCGTTAGCCTGCCACAGTGCATGTTATTTCCCCGGGAAAAGGGGCTGCGTTTGGATGATGGAAAGAAACTGACGGATCCCTTGATAAGGCGGTTTCTTCGCCAGCCTTTTATAGGCACTTATTCTGTACCGTCAGTCAAAACTCGTTTGTGATGCTACAATGCCGATCTCGTCACTGATACGCACGGTACCTTTCTAGCCTAGCCAGAACCCAGAAAATCGCTCCGTCTTTTCCCTGGAGATGGGCCAGCGGAGCACACCAAGCAGTCTGATTCCAGTGCCAAAATCTCGATGTATGAACATGGGGGTGATGTCGGTTTTTCCACTACCCCGGACACACATCAGTGCAGAAATGTACCGGATTCTTTAAATAATTCCTGCAGTTCGGTCCGGGAACTTCCTTTTTGGCAGCCCGAAGGCGCTGGCTATTTTTACTTCTCGAGTCCGGCCAGACTCCCATTTTGGCCGGCACTGCGCTTTTCTTCCGAGCCAATTATCCCGGGAGTCGCCTGAATTCGAAGTAAACAGATTGTGAGCAGTTCCCTAACATCCTAATGGTTTCCGATTTACTTTAATTGTTGCAATAATCACCGCAATGAAGGGCTCGTGTTGCAGCTCAATGGATCTCCCCTGTGCTGCAGCATGGTATTTGGAGGTGGGAGCCTTCGTTAAAGCTCTTGGCTGGAGATGCCAGAGAGGAGGTGGGTTTGGGCTTGACTCCTTCTGGGGAACGCTGCCCTCTTTCGCACCTTCTTTCTTTGTGAGAAAAAGAGAATAGTAAGAAAGTAAATTTAGCTTGGGGAAAATCAACAGGTAAAGCCTGTCTGGGCCATCTAATACCAACCAGCGAGCTTGAGGGTTAGGGTAAAATATTTCCAGCTTTGACCCAGGAACGGAGAGGAAGGATGGTCCATCACCAAAAGACTTTAAGACAAAAAGCAGGGGCCTAGCTGTGGAGCTGGGTAGATGGGGACCCTTTGATCTGAGCAAGAAAAGAGAAGTTGGAATTGAACCATGGCCTTTTGCAGTTTCTATCTCACTGTACCTGTTCCGGACCCTTTCAGAGTTTCACCTAAGCACTTGTCTTGTACTTCTTTCCCTCCCAGGGAAGAGCTGGCGATGCGCCTGGATCTGACTGAAGCCAGAGTGCAGGTGAGTCGAAGGAGGAGGGGTTGGGAAATTGATGTGGGAGCCAGATATCAGTTGGACAGGGGAGCTTCTCAGTAGGACAAAACAAAATGCTTTAATCATTGATTTCATCCTCTTGGATTCCTCTTTCGTCTGCTCCAAATTTAAGTTAAAAATTTGAGGGAACTGCGCTGCTTCTCCAATTTTTTTTTCTTTCGGAGACAATGTTCAGGAGGTCCCCAATAAACCTTCCTTTCTTTCTCCACTAGCAATTAACACTTCTGGCAATTTTTAGCCTCTCCAAAAATATCTGCAAGAGCAAGCCAGGCATGTTGGTGCAAGAGCAAAGAGGACTCATAAGAGAACAGGGGGCTTTCGTCTCAATCCTGCCCCAATCTCTGAGAGCCAGCTACTGCTCCTGATTTCCTTTCCTTCCAGTGCAGGAGGGCAACCATAACCCCCAACAGATGGCTCGGCCTTTGGGCTCTGTGCTGAACAAATCACTTTACACAGAAAGCCAAGTGCACCAAAAGCATCATAAAATTCCATATGGCTCATTTAATACACAACAGCTTCTCCCATTAGAGGAGCTAATGAAGAGCTCAGTTCCCTCCTCTCTGTTGACACATTTCTCTATTGTCAAACAGAGATGTGACAGCAACTGGGGATTTTCAGCTCAGGGGAATGAGTCGTGGGAAAGTTAAATAACTAAAAAAGAGAGTGAGCAAGAAACTGAGAACCCCCCTTCCCTTCATCACCGTCTTTCTTTCTCACCCTCCCCTTTGTTCTCATTCATGGGAGAAGATGTAATTAAGGAGAATATGAATTATTAGAATCTTTTGGTTTACCTTTGGGTATACTCAAACTTATTAATTCAATAAGAGGCAGAAGGGGGGGGGACGTTGCTAATTGAGTTGGAAACAGGAAAGGCGCACTGGGAGATACCAACATTTTCATTGCCTTAATGCTCAGCTCCTGGGCTGGCTGTGGTAGGGCTATAAGAAGAGCCTACTTGGAGGTGATCAGAGCAAACCAGGAGCTATACAAGAAAGTAACATTTTTTGCCAGCTATAATGTTTTCCTTCTTTCTCTTTCCCAAAGTCTTATTTGGTGGAAGGGGAATCAAAATTCTCGGAGAGCAAATTCTCATTTCCTGTTCCCTTCACATTGTTGTAATTGTTAATGTGACTATACTACTTAAGCTACATCACTTTACAACAGGAAAAAAGATGCCAATGTCTGATATAAAATAACATTACTTTATGGAAATTCATTTAGCCAAGCTTTGGTTAAAAAAACATAGGAATGGACAATTCTCTTTTGCTCTTTCTCAGGAAATACCCAGAGGAAGGGCAGACCTGCAGATATTATTAATGGTGCTGCAGATGAATAGTTGCAAAAGATTATTTACTGTTATTAATTTTCTCAAGAATCAAAGTCTTCAACATGTTTAATCTGCCACCTAAATTGCCAAAAGCATTCAACCATTTGCCAAAACCTTTGGCACTGAGTAAGGAAAGGATAGAGAAAGTTACATGTAAAGTTTTAAAGACATCAGGAAACATTAGATATTTCTTATTGAATATTGCAGCATATGTCTTATGCAGTAGAATATACTTTCCAGTCACTATCCCCAGTCATTGGCGAGGCTACCAGAGGATGGATGGAATCGCAGATCTAGAGCAGAGAGAAAAAGACTACATCAGAGAAACTCCTCCAATAGACAACCAGTAACAAAGTGCCTATTTCTACTAAGAGAAATGTATTTTAAAAGCTCACTCCGATGGCTCAGTCTGCTTTAAAGGGACAGATAAAGAATAGACATCAGCAGAACATAAATAATCAGAATAAATTATTATTTATATACCGGTATGTCCAAGAGTTTCCTTTATACATTGAAGACAGGAGGACGATGTACGGTATATTTACCAGCCAGGGCTAACAGTCTAAATCCCCCCCAAAGGTAAAAAAGAAATGCTGCATTAATTATATCATAAAAAGTAGTTGTATCCAGTTGGATTTTTACCTTTGAATAGAAAATTTGAGAATAAGTCAGTGTATACCTCTATGTCTGCACTGCTGATTTCGCAGGAAACCATGAAAAAGCTGCTCAATATCTTAAATTTAGGTGACTTTCTACCTCTGTGAGCTTTTGTTTTGGAGTTATACAGAGTGAAGGAGCTTTTGATCCATTCGCCCTGCAGGCTTAACTTACTTTTCTTAATAAATAAGAGGACCAATTTGCTTCGCTTCCTTCTAGAGAACAGATGAGAAACCCATAGTCTATTAGACAGATTTCATCACTGTTTCCAGGAGATGGAAGCATATTTCTTTCTACCTCTGCCGGCAAAATAGAAAGGCGCTAGATTACTGAGTGGCTTTCTGGAGTAACTATCCAGGCAATCTTTCTCTTCCCCTGCTGGACGGGTCTGGTGAGGTTAGGAACAGGTCTCTTGTTGGCTGTCCTCGCAATGTTTCAGTGCTGCTCGGGGGATGGTCGGGCTTCTGAAGATAGTTTGCTGGCCGCCGAGGAGCAGAAGCGGAAAGGGCCACGCTTACTAATTGCCTTGCCCTTTGTTTTCTTTTGGCTTCCAGGTCTGGTTCCAGAACCGGAGAGCCAAATGGCGGAAGAGGGAAAAGGCTGGTGCTCAAAGCCACCCACCCGGCCTGCCTTTTCCTGGCCCGCTGTCGGCATCTCATCCGCTCAGTCCCTACCTTGATGCTAGTCCTTTCCCTCCTCACCACCCAGCTCTCGACTCTGCCTGGACCGCCGCCGCCGCCGCCGCCGCCGCCGCCGCCTTTCCCAGCCTCCCACCTCCGGGCTCTGCAGCCTTGCCCCCCAGCAGCACCCCGCTAGGCCTCAGCACTTTCCTGGGAGCGGCTGTATTTCGGCACCCGGCCTTCATCAGCCCAGCTTTTGGCAGGTAAATTCCCCACCCCGCACCTGGTGCCTTCCCCCTAATTGGTCAGCGGAGGGCCACAGAGGAGGTGCTGAACTTGTCCCGCGGCACAAGAGTAAAGGGGGGTGGGCTTCTTAGGAGTACGCATGTGTTGTGTAGATCCAGAAACACCTATTTCTGAAGTCAAAGGGGCAGAGCGAGGGGCAAGTTGGTTCTTGGGGAAGATGGATGGAACCCTTCCCCCTAAGGATTTGGAACACGGACATAAAAAAAAACCTAAGAATTCTCAGTGCTAAGTTTACATCTATGAAAGCTAAGGATAGAGGGTCGATGGATGTATCCTTTTCAACCTCCCAGATTTGCTGTCCAGCCCTGGCTGCGATTACTCAAAAGTTCTATGTAGACTTGGCTACGGTAGGAATGGTAGTCCAACCTATTAACCTCATGTAGCTAAAGAATTCCATTTGGGAGGCTGTAAGAGTTCAGTCTCTTTGGGGAGGGTTGCACATTTCAGGAGTCCCCGTTTTTTAAATTATGGATTTGAGGGGAAAAAACTCGTGGGAATCACGTCTGATTTTCTATGTTCTAATTGGTCAGCGATTTATAAAAGCTTTAGCAAGTGCGTTTCGACGATTTAAGTTTAAACATCTGTTAGAAGTTGGATATCTCCCTATCCCAATGATCTGGAGGTTGGGAGTTATTTCTCTATAATAAGAGTATATTTTACTCCAAATGCTTACAGAAAGAACTGCAATGTACATTGACATTAAGTGGGGAGAGGGAAATCATAGGTGGGCCATATTTAATTAATTAATTTATTTAATTTAATTTAATTTATTAAATTTATACCCCGCCCTTCTCCCTTACGGGACTCAGGGCGGCTTTAAATTAAACTCAATGCAACTGAAAACTCTGTGTTCGAGAGAGGCGGCCAAGTTCCCTAGCTTGGACAGCAATCAGCTGGATAGAAAAAATATAAATCAGGCAGGGGAGGGCCATACTGTAGTTGCATTTCTTTAGATAAATTCAAACAATGAAATAAAAAGCCTATAGCTAATTAGATAGACCACGAGACAGTACCGAGTTTATTAAAACTAGAAAGATGAAAATACAAGGGAAATATTAACAGGAGAACAAAAGGAAAATATATTCATTGGGGTACAACGCCGCTTAAAACAAAATTATCTCTTGCAGGAGGAATGGAAATCCAAGTTAAATTAAGATTTTAAGGGGCGGGGAATGTTTACCAATGAAAATGAAACTGTTTAGCGATTCGATTTCCCAAACGTTACTGGATTACTACGCCCCCTACTGATCATGCTGTTCCCGCGCTTTATTGCTTTTCTTTAAACTCTACGTAGCCTGGTGTTGCAGCTCGCTCCCTCCCGCCAAAAACATTGAAAAAAGGCCACTGAACATATTTTAAAGGGCAGCCCTGCAAGGAAGGAGTAGGGTGGGTTCAGGAAAAAAAAACCTCCCATCTTCTTGAGCGAGATTTTCCTTTGCTCATAACAAACAATGTTTTTAGGAAGGCGTGTAGGTGATTTGAAACTGCTTCGGTTTCTATCTACACCTATCAGATTCCCAGAGATGCGGGAATAAAACTAACATTTCCAACCACGAGGTTCCCAGTTGAGGAAGATTGCTATTGAAGGTCTATTCCTCCCCCCGCCCCCTGCAGTTGCTCTCGGCCTCCATTCTGCAAACGAAAGGCTACAGAAGTCTAGCCTAGTCAAGGCCAGGGCGGCCACTCTGAGTTGAACTGTATAAAGCCTCTCACTGAGCACGGCGGATGAGCTGGGTGAGAAGCCACTCCAGACGGAAACCAGGCGCCAGCCCCGGCAGCCTGTCCCAGAGCCTAGCCAGTTTGGTCTTAGTTGGTCCCTCCCGTTGCCTTCCAGGCCCGCAGTTCAATTCCTCGCCGCGCTGATGTCAGTAATCACCTCCTTGGTTAATGGAGAGCTCGTGTCTCTCGACGTGCCGGTCAAAGAGGGTCAGCTGAATAGCACTGGGAGAAACGCAGGCGAAAAAAGGAGAAGGGAAAGCATGCCGCAGATTGTGTCATTGCTAGGGGTTGCCGGAGCGTAATTGGAGTTCCGCTGTGAGGCAATCCGCTAGAACGACACTCCCCGCTGGGGAGGGGGATCTGCGCGGCAGCGAAGCCGAGAGGCGGGCGCCGCTTTGGGCATCCAGGCGCCGGGAAGTTTCTCATAAGACGGACGGGGGTTGCCACAGACGGACACCCTAATTAAGAGGGCGAGCGCAAGTTCGGCAGACCAGTTAAGTTCTATCGAAAGCCACCCCAGTCGTAGGTTGGAGGGAAGGAGCGAGAAGAGCCGAGGCAGCCGACATCTGTCTTGTTGCCTACCCTCGCTCTCCGTGCAAGCCAGTTTCGACCGATTGCTAGTTTCTTGAAGCGAGCTACTGTCGCCAATACACAGCCGACCTACCAACCTATAAACACGACTTTGCCCACCGGCATCGGGTGTTTTCAATCTTCCTCTTTCTCGAGCCTCCTCCCAACAACTTTCGGGTTCAGAAGGACCCGCCAAGGCTGTCCCGTCAAAAGTGTGCAGAGTTGCAGGCAGAAAAGGCGCCCTAAATAGGGAAAATGCGGGAATTAGTCTCCGGTCCGGGAGGAGGCCAGAAAGCGGACGCAAAAAGAGACTTCCTCGTTCTCCTGCGATTTCCTAATCAGGCTCCTCCAGTTCGAGGTCGGCAAGTTGTCGCCTTCCCGATTTTTGGAGCTCTGAAAAGCCGCCTAGTTCTGCAAAGAGAATAAAATTGAAACCGAAATGGCAGCCCCCTCTCGCCCCCATAAAAGCAATTGCGGGACTTTCGGCTATCTTAAGACTGACTGTCCCGCGTCTCCTTTGCTTGCAGGCTCTTTTCCACCATGGCTCCGCTGACTAGCGCTTCCACTGCGGCTGCTCTGCTGCGACAGCCAGCCCCTGTTGTGGACAACGCCGTGCAATCGAGCGGCCTCTCTGACCCGGCCACCGCGGCAGCGGACCGTCGCGCCTCCAGCATTGCGGCGCTGCGTCTGAAAGCCAAGGAGCACGCAGCGCAGCTCACGCAGCTCAATATCCTCCCCGGGAACAGCGCGGGCAAAGAGGTGTGCTAAGCCGCTCCCGGGGGGTTGGTGGGCGAATCGGCCGAGGCACGAATCCAAGACCAAAACGGGAGGGAAGTCAGTGGACACACGCTTTCTGGAGGGGGGCAGGAGGCGGGGAGGCGCCACTTCTGCGGCTTCCCTTGGGCCAATCCGCAGGGGCCCACCCTTCCTCGGCCGGGAGTTTTTTCCTTGCTAGATCGTCGACTTGGCCAGCAAAGCACCTGCCCGAGTTGCGGGAGGCTGGAGAGAAGACCGGGAGGTCGATGCGGTTGCTAAGAAAACGAAGGGCAACGGAGGCCAGGTTGCGCTCTTTGCCTAGACTGTTCTCACCGGCCCAGAAAAGATGCTTGCTGACAGAGCCAAGGCTGGGTCAAAGCCAAGTAGAGCACTTGGGGAGGGGCGGGTCTGGTCTCTTGTCCACCGATCACATCAACCAAGGGTTTTATAGTAAACCAAAGGGAAATATAACGCTAGCATATGGACTGTTTAAGTTACTATACTGTGATACTCGATACTGTACATACCATTGTTATTAAAAAATAAGAAAAAGAAAAAAAACCCCAGAGCTTTGTATATTTGAAATGTTATATAATAATTGCACTCAGTGTAGTGTTTGTACAAGTTTGTCATTTCTGTAGATTTGTGTTGTAGATATTATAGGGACCCTAGACAAATATTTATGTACAAATTCTTTAACTTATTAATTGTAGTTTCCCAAAACCCCGAAAGAGAATGCCAGCAAGCCAGAGAAAGGCCATTGGAAACATACGTTTGTGTAATGTTATTGCTCTCACTTTTCCTTGCGATTAAGTGGGAAAGTGTTACCCATAGAAAATAAATATATCTCTCTATATCCGCACGTTTATCAATAATTCCAAAAGCTACATGGAGGTTCAATATCATTGAAAACAACCATGCTAATAACAGGGAGGGGGGTGTATAAGCAGATGCAAAAGATTTAAGTCCTTTACAGAACGTGGAGAAAAGATGGACTTTTCAGTTCGAATTAATAAATAGAAAAAGGCTTTGCCAAATTTTCCAAAAAAAAATCTGACTTGGGTTTGGTTAGTGTAGAATCCTCGTCCACTTGCCAAAAGGCTTAGCTGTGAATTCTGGAAATTGTAATCATAGAATAACTGGAAGATACCAAAGAAGGAAAGTAAGTCCAGAACTATGACGTGGATTTAAAAGGTCCAATTCTGCTCATGTCTACTTAGAGAAAAGTCTCACTGAGATTTTTGGAAAATGGGTGTAAGATCCGTGGCCTAGGCAGAACCCTTAAAATAATTAACATCAATAGGAGTGGCCTATAGAGCCTTGGCCATATCAAATGCACTTATTGTTTAAAACCAACCCAGCATAATAAGATTTATTCCCAAATCAACATCTTGGTTATTCTAACAAGGAACGTTTATTCCATTCTTTTCAATGGGCACATTTTTCTTCAGCTTTAAATGTGAGCTAAAATGGTATGCGCGCGCCTCCCCCTTTTTCGATCCCTTTTCGTTCCTTCCTTCCTTCGCCGAAAATGTCTCTCCTCACAAGGGTGACTTTGGGAGGGACCTGGAAGGCTTCTGCTTAGCGGCCTCCATCCCTAAGCGTGGGCTTGTAGATCAGGTTGGCCTGTCTCGACGCGGGGTCGTGTACCAGCTAGCAACTGTGGGGAATGAGGAGCTGGAGGTGTCTTGGCTCCAGCTCTGAGTCCTCACACATACAGGCTGGTTAAGGTATGAAACTGGGGACCTGTCAGAGGCTGCTGGGCTGAATGGCCGTCTCTCTTGCCTGGAAATTTGGCGGGACTTTTCAGGGCCAAGCTCTGAGGAACGAAAGTGAGGCTTGCCACACTTTTTTTTTTCTCCTCAGTCCCAGAGGCGGGAAGAAAAATGGCGCTATTTTGCCCCAGGCATTACCACTCCCACTGGCAAGAGCGGCATAAGCTGCCTGTCCCTTTCCGGGAGTCAGACAGTAGCCGCGGGTGAGTGTCCAGCCCGATCTCTCCCTTTTCCAAGCCATTTGACCTGCCATGGAGCTGAAGCAAATCGCGTGAAATTGCCTCAAGGATTACATCGCCGTCCCATTGAAAAGCCCCCGAGCCTCTGGTTTACCAACCTCCTAATCCCATGTTACTCGGCTGCTGCAAACACCACCCCTCCTAGTGAAAGGGCCCCTATTCTTCCGCAGCTGCTGGGGTGGGGGGTGGGGGCTTTACAGTCGGCCGTGGGGGAAAGATCTTGCCCTTGCGCGCGCTTCAAAAAGGAACGTCGGTCTTCCCCGGATTAGAAAAGAGCCGGGCTGTCACGCCTGACAAGCCCTCAAAGCCGCTACCGAAACCCACGACTTTTCCCTTTTCTGGTTCGGTGGCAACGGGGAACACCTAACGGGCCCTTGCGAGAGCTAACCAGGCGTTTGAATGGGGCTCCGGCAAGGTAAGGAAGGTAAAACAAGGCCTTCCATAAATCCCACCTAAGGCTTCCCAGGAAGTTTCACAAAGCTGAGCTCCCTGCTCTTTTCTTTTTCTAAGACACTCCCCCCCCCCCCCTTCTGTACATCCAAGGACTGTGTTTTCTGAATAAGCTCAATGGCGAAAAATGGAAACACCTTTTCACTTTGGGTTAACCAGAAACAACTGAAGCCAACTTCTCCTAAATTGCTTCGTTGTAAATTGATTCCATATATGGATAAGAAATGGTTGTACAGTACAACAACATACCTTTCATGTATGCATTACATATTCCCATTGTCACCTCCACCCAACATACACATACATACTAGGTCGACTAACAGGAAATGAAAGGAATTGATCACAATACATCAGCACTGCAATAACCTAAAACAGGCCATGGCTTGCCTATTAAGACTTTTGGTAAATGTTACAAAGAGAATTTAAGAAAAGGCTTCACTGAGATGGCTTTAATGGAAGGCCTCTATGGTGAGAGTGGCAAATTTTCCTTCCATGCATACTACTCTTCTCAGAATTTGCATTTATACACATGTAATAGGTTATTCAACATGTTTGTTTTTATGAACAAACTGAAAAATTATTCCAAATAACCATAAATTTAACCGACACCATCTTATACACATATGCATTTTGGAGTATATATATTTAAAAACACCATAGGTATAAAAATATTTTTATAGGAAAAAAGAACATTTGTCCCTGGACATGATTAACAGTAGAGTTTGAAGTGCATGTTTTACTTTAAAGAAAAGGGAATCATTATCAAGCCATTATGCATTAAGACATGTCACTCAGTCATTTTTATTCATTCTACAGAAATCATTGTAAAAGCCAGAATCATACTTCTGCAGGCAGCAATTTTGTTCTGCAGGGGGGTTATTACTCTGGTCCCTTATTAGGATCTATACTACTGCCAAGCAATCCTATAACCATCTCAAAAGAAGTTTACCTTCATGTTATAAAACCAGTAGTGGTATTTATACTGTGCAATAATTAGTGTATTACTTGAATCCACTAACAGGTTCATTTTATCTCTTCACAAAACCTCTAGCCTGCTTATAGAAAGCTTGTGCCTCCTTTGGTGCTGTTAAAGTGGTAAAAGAGTGAATGAAGGCTGGTAGCACTCTCTCTTTTTGCCTTGCCTTAATTCCCATCTCTTTTTGCTCTCATCCAATTAGTGCAGTGTATTAAGCAGTTTATCATCTCATAGTCAGCTATTGAGAGAAACAAGGCGAACACTTTGCAATAGAGCCTGCTCTCCTTTGACACCCTCAGGTACTTACATATTCCACTGTGCTATGAATAATAGAGGAAGAATAGAGCACTAATTCCCTCATCAAAGAATGCCTTGTCTGCTGCTTTGCTCAACAACACCATTCTGATCAAAAGAAAAGCAATAAAGCTTAGCATAACAAAACGAAACCTACTTATTAGCTTAGTGGTTAAATTAATGCAGAGACGCTGCTATTCAAAACCAAGGTTTGAAAACAGCCTCCAACAACCTGATAATGCTTCCTTCAGGATGAAGGAATTTTAATCTGAAATTTGAAGCTGGCACAGATGAGTTAATCTATTAAACAGCTATAAGAGAAGTGCAGGATGAGTGGTTCAATTAAGAAATATTTAGGTGGTCAACAGAAGAGAAGCAAAGGAGGCAAGATCAAAAATAGGCTGAAATTGGGAAATAGAAAAGTAATTTTTATCTAGTAAGAAAGGATTCTGGCACAAGATGAAATGATTCATTGGGTTTCTTTCTTTTAAATACTAATTGTGAAGTCTGGCTTCTAAGCTTATGTATTAAAACCTCCTTCCCTGTTCATCAACCTAACTTTGTTGTTTATTTTTAACTATACCGAGAAAAATGAGAGTAACAGAGCCCAGTTTTCTCTGATGAACTCAGGCTTGTTTTTGGTTTTGTAATTCTACAGTTCAATGAATTTAATATGCACGTAAAGATTGATGTACACAAAAAAGATCACTTTACACTTCTCAGTTTTTCCATTGTTAAAATGTGAAACAGTCAAAATAGGCTTTGTAGTCAGCAAGGGTCATATCAGTAGCAGATTTAGCTGACTAAACATTTACTTGTAACAAAGCATTAAACAAGCTAGCTTTATTTACTTATGGTGCAAAAATATCTTCCCTAGTAATTAAGAAGAAATGCAAAATTCCGTTATGAAATTTAATTTCATTAAAATTTACATTTGTAGAAATAAAATGTTTGCTCAAATTTTCTGCAGAATTCTATATAACAATGTATGTGAAATTAGTCTTGCTGAAAATATGTCATGTGCTTGTCTACACATACACATTATTTTTCATTTCTTCATATTTTACAATAAATATTCTGAACATGGGGTATACCAAAACCTATGCAGTATTTGTAAATACAGTATGTTATTCTAATTAAGGAGGAAACTGTGCTTTTATCCCTCAAAGCCTGAGCTACTGTAATTGGGCAGCTGATTATAGTAGTAATAGGTACTACTAAAAATGTACCGCCATCCATATGATAGTCTCCCTTAACCAATACTAAAATCATTTACTGAGAAAACAGAACATCACAAAGTAAACTTCCCAATCCAGACCTGTTTACAATGAAATTTCTCTCTACCTCAATGCAAGGATGGGTTAAACTATTAGACCCAAACTAATGCAAAATCTTTATAGAGGAGTTCTATTGGTACACTGCAACTCACTATTCAGCAAGGCAAGATAAATCAAAGCAAACATTTTACCTGATGCCTCCCATTTGCATTAATGAAAGCTGAAATAGATGGGGCATCACTATCACATTTGTTTAATCATCTGTCAGTACAATCAGGCAAGAAGTGGGGGATATAAAGTACAAATGGCTTGTCCACCTATATCATTCTGTTTCACAGATATATTTCATATGAATGCACCATTCAGATATTTATACCAATAATTTTATTATATCTCCTTCAACTGTGTAAATGTTTACATCCACATTTAAAATGCTTTTACATATACCAATACATGTTATTACCCTCATAAAAGTTAAGAAATATGTAAATCTATATAAGGAGTCCAGCATCTCCCTTTCCCAGCCCAAAGACCCAGCCAATGAGGTTGGGTTGACTTTTGTTGTACCTGTTAATTGTTTATTGGCAATTAAAAGATTATAATCATTATAAGATATGTTTCCATGGCTTTATTTGCTTACTATAAGGCCATTCTTTTTGTCATCTTAAATTTACTCTATTTTGGTCTCAACTAGTTTCTTCCAATGATAATAGGCTGCCCTATTTATTTTGACGACTCCCAAGAAATTAATGACTAACATTCAAACATCTGAAAGAATTTGTAACACATAATCTCTTTGGACTAGAAAGAAATCAGTTGATTCCTTTATATATACAGTATATGGTTTTAATTCAATTATGGTATATCTTTGCAACACAATACTCTTGTTTGGTATGTCCTCCCAGAACAAAAAGAACCTTAATGTTGTCGTATTACCACATAGTTAATTGTGAAAAGATAATCTATCAGTGCTCCTACACCTTTGTTAATTTCTTTTCCTGAAAACACCTCTTGCTAAATGCCTTGATTAAAGTCTAGGATCACATAACAACACAGCAACTCTCACTGGAAATTATTCAGTTAAAGGAGCTATTTTTCTATTTCTTGCTTCCATTCTAGGTCTCAATAAACAACAACCTATTATAAAATCTAAATTGTGAGCTGCTTATTATATTCATAAACTTTTAATCTGCTTTTCTTTTACATATTTTAGTACTGAATAAACTTAGATTTTAAAGTATATTAGTTTTCTTAATCTATAGCCATACTAGAAAGCCTCAGAAAGCAGAAAATAAGAGAAAGATTAATTACTGCCTATAAACGGAGATCACAAACAACCTTTTTAAGTACTGGACACGTCCCCGGATTTTACTATACTGAATGACTGAAAGAGTTTGCAGAGGTTTACTTCAGAATAGCTGCTCATAGACAACCATTTGTCTACTGTGTTCTTCAGCTTTTTGTATCCCTCCTTGTAGGCTTCCAACATCTTCTTCAATTCATCTACAGGGATAGAGAAAATTAAAAGATTAGAAGGGGGAAATGAATTACTACTTAGCCATGCTTTGCTGAACTTTTATCTCTTTAAAACACGATGATCTCAAAATTCAGAATTCTTTGCAAGATGCCTGCTGATGAGCTTGCTATTCCCCTGCTTACATTTTTAAAAAGTACTTTGGTCGGCATGTTTATGTAAGTGTCATACTTGTTATTTACAAACAGATCAAGTGCATCAAGAATTAGTCAACCCACTTGTCATGCCCAACTATATTGGCACACCAGCTTCTGTCAGTAAATGTTAGGAAGCCTACTTTGTCCATTAATCCTGAATAAATTGGGGTAGAGAAGAACAGGAATGAGGGAATAGATTCAGCTGTATCACAGAACCAACTGATAGCAAAGAGGTTTAACGAAGAAAACAAAACCAAGTTTAGTGCCATGGTTGTCTGACCATCTGTTTTCAATGTTGTGAACCTTGTCTCCTGACTAAATTACTGAAGAGCTTTATAATGATGAGGACATTGGGAACTTTCTTTAATTGCTTATTATAAGGCATAGAAAAATCCCTACAGAAATGCTCTGAAAGCTATTAAAGTGAAATGAACATTCTGTTCCTCACTTACATTTCCCCCTCAAATTTTTAGAAAAGCCATTTATGAGGGCTGCAATCAGAAAATCAGAAATTCTCCTTATGAATTCATTTATGCACTTTTAAAGTGCTTGAGGAAATACTTGCAGGCACCCTTCCCCCTTTGCTATATGCATTAACACATTCAGTGGGAATAGGAAGCAAGTTGCATATTTTATTGAGGTATCTTTTTGGGAATATATAGACAAATAGGCTTTATAGCTAGATAGCCTATAGTTAACTTGAGAAAATAAAATCTGAAACTATACACCACTGGAAGAACCAGAATGACTACAAGAGGTTGTTTTATATCAGATCAAGCTATCCCTTTAGATCAGATTGTTGACTAATTGATAGTGGTTTTTCTTGGCCCTTTCAAATTGTTTGCTACCAGAAATTACCATCCTGCCTGAAAATAGTAGTGCTGAAAACTAGGCAATTTATTAATGTTATGAAATAGGTAGACAGACAGACCAGCAAATAGATATAAAATGATTACAGGTAGTCCTCAAGTTATGAATGTAATGGAACCTGCCCATTCCATCAGTAATCCAAGGATTTGTGGGAGTGAATCTTGTACCTTGAACAGGATCACTTCCTCCTTTTATCCATGCATTCACTAATTGAATGCATGGTTCAATAAGTGCACATGAGGTATTTCAGGGTGGAAAGGCCATGGGGTGCCTAGTGATGGAACAGGCCACCTGCTTAAGACAACCCAAGGCCTCCCCGACCCACTGAAAAACCTCATGCTCCCCACAATTGTTTTCCCCCCAACCTGCAGTGCCGGGTCACTTACTGTGCAAAGATCTAGCACACTGTCGCCTCTCCAGCCTCTCAGTCGCGTGTGCGATTTGCTACAGCTCCGTTTTGGTGTGCACAGGCCTCTCCTGGCACTTTGTAAGCCAAAATGTAGGTTGGCAGGGGGAAGGGCAAGGGGAGGTGCAGGCCCGCCCCACCGCTGCGATGCTCTGTTTAGGGCTGTGCAGGCAATGTCCCGGGCGAGGCCTGTGCAGGCCAAAACAGAGGGGCAGGCCATTTTGGCCAGCAAAGTGCAGGACAAATATTGCAGAGCCTCAGTGGTTGTTTGTAAGAGCGAACAACCGCCATGGGGCTGCAAGAGTCGTACTTTTGAAACTTGTTCATAAATACTAGGGGGTGCTGATTGTGTAAATTCAAACATTCGCTAAGGGAATGTTTTACCTATGTACACTGGGATTACCTATGTACACTGGAATTTACAAGAGCAGATCATTGTGGAGCCCTCAGTACTCTCTGAACATGATTATTTTCTTGTGGATATTTCATTATCCAACTAGGTAACATCTTCAGTGCTGTAGTACCACTGTACCAGAGCATTTCAAGGCACTGGAGTTTTAAGATACCAAAGTCCAAAAACAATTCTGGACTAGTAAATTTCCACTGCAACTTGCCTGTGAATTAGACTGGATTGAGAGACTGTCTCAAAGTCACCAATTGAAATTATGTGATTTAGGATGGGTTTAGAATTTTAGAACTCTTAACCTAACCTCTTTACCATTACATTACGTTGGCACTCTTTGTGAATTTGGAAGAAATAATAAATATACAAACTGTTTTTTCTATTTCATAAAGTGGATTATTCTAAGGCTCTGAAAAACTTTTAAAATAAACATTTTGGAATGTGCAGGAATATACATGAAACATGTTTTGAAATCATTGAAGTATCTAATTTTTTTTCACATAACAGTTTTAAGAAGATGTTTCTGGCTGTCTCTGAAACGTTTTGACAACATTCTGGCTGTCTTCTTTTTGCATTTTTTTTTTTAGAGAAAAGCAATGTGCTTCTGTATCCATTTGCCCACAAAAAGATGCAGCTGCTTTAACTATTTGAAAGAGCTACTTTGTATGCTTTCCTACACCTTTTAATATCGTGCACAGGCTTTGCAGAATTCTAGATTATATTATTGATCTTTTTGTTTTTACTCAGTCTCATTTTATGCAAGTTAGAGAAGTCCCATGAATTCAATGGATGTTACTAACTCAAGAGAGCAACCATCATTAGTCATATGGTGAGGCATGATGAACGTCTAGGAGGGCCATTCTTTCACATTAAGGAAATTAATAAGAAAATTTCATTAAGGTCTACTATTATATGTGATCCTCACTTAACAACTCATTCATTGACTACTCAAGACTCATAATGGTGCTGAATGAGTGGTAATTATGACTGGTCTTCATAGTTACATTGGTTGCAATGTCATCATGGTCATGTGATTGCAATCAAGTTCCTGGCTCTCAATTGTGATATTGCAGCATTTGTGGTTATGTGTCCCCAACACTGGTCTATAGCAAAGGATGGGATATCATCTTGTCATTCATGTGCAGAAGATGGGACAATTAAACCTTACTTTAGTAACATTGGTCTGGTAATATTATCTGGTAATACAATGGTGTCCTTCAGAAAATTTGGGGGCAGCAAATTAGAGATAACATACCAGGCTATGTGTCATTAAGAGTCTAGTCATTCCACCACTTGCTGCTGCCTCCAATGTGCTGTAACTGCTATTTCAAGCAGCCATCACACTAGATCTAACAGTAGGATCACACACACACACAGAGTAGATATTTATACTTTTATACTATATATAGTTATTTAAATTATATATACATATAATTATGTATATCATGTTGCTAATATAGAAAAGTGCTTTGCAAAATTAATGAGGAATATTTTATTTTAAAGTATAAAACAATAAAGAGGAAGTACACAATTAGACTATAGACTTATTTGTACTGCAGCAGTATATGCATTTGAATGACAGAAGTGCATTTGATGACAGAATAGATTTAAAGAACTGTAGTAATATAGAGCAGGGAAGATGAGAGAGGACACAGCTCCTGATGTGTTTACCTCCTCTACTGATGGGATATTGACTTTTCCCACCAGGTTGGTTAGAAAGGGGACTATTTGCGCTGCCACACAGCAGAGTAAGAATGGCAACCAGCATCATTCTATGCTCTCCTTAGTCAAAGACAATTGTGACCATTGTATAGCACACAGTCAGTCAATACTTTCAAGCTACCATACCATCCAACATGGAGATGCATATAAGAACTCCCTTTTTTTCTAAATAAAATTTAAATCAATAAAATAGTTCCATCTTTTTTGAGAACAGTGTTGTTACATGATGGAAATTGCTTGTAGAACATTCAGATATATGGACAGAACACAATTTTATACCAATTGCTACCATACCCTTTACATTTGTGCAGAAAAAATCCAAACAGTCTTTTACAACATAAAAACAAGATATATACATGTTTTCATACAAAGAGCTTCCTAAAGATCTCCTAACTTTTAAATACAAAATATACACACAATTAAGTTTTAAATTCAACAAAGTAAATTATAAAAGAAAAACAATTTAAAAACAATTTAAATTAAACATTTATCAATTGGTATTTTAATAATTGAAGATAATGTGGAATTTATAAAATGTATTAGCATTCTTCTAAATATTTTCATTATTTAGTTTTTCATTATTAAAATAGTGCACAAATAAATATATAAGCCTTTTTTTGGCTTGCTTTCACTTGTATGGGAGATTTTTATATTTTATATACAGTTAATGGACATTTAGTCTTTCCATATTAAATTATTAATGAGCAAAGCTGCTAATTTATTGTTTCAAATATTACTTGATTTTTGTTAATTCTAAAACTGTGGAGAATTTTAGCAATGGATGATTTTCATTTAGAAAGTTGTAGGTTGGTACATACAGTTCTTATTCAATTATTCTTGTGTGTTCAGAAGTCAGTGCATCATTTTTATTTAGTTAGCTTTTTATTTGAAGGATATGCTAAATTATATTTAATTATATCAAACACAGGAACACTAGCAGTAGACTTTGTTCTAAATACTTATGTTTCATCTATTTCCATGCAAAGATAGCAAACAACAGTCAGTCATAATTGATTCTGTCAGATGTTATACTATCAGTCATAATTGTCTCTGTCTAGAGGTGTGTCAATTTACAGTAAGTTAAATAAATGTTCTGTCAATTATGAAATCAGTTAAGGCAAGTCTTTTTTTAATTACAGATTCCCCACTTTGCAACATACAGCATCCTTATCCATGAAGATAGCGCTATCATTTCTACTATGACAATATAAAAGAGGAAAAATTAGCCGTGTTACAACCCCCCCAAATATTTATTTAAAATCAATGATGATTAAAAAGTAGCAAGAGTAATATTAATTTATGATGTTAATACAAATTTGTTCCAAAACATAGTAATCCTAGTATCATTATCATAAATACAGGTCAGCAGATCTTGTATTGTACATAACTCTACAAACATATGTGAACTATGTACTGCACTAATTTCAATTCAGTTAATTTATACATTACATGCATAAGATGTATACAAGGAAAACTAGTCAATATTTGGACACTAAAGCTCTTCTATTACTTCCACAAAAATCCCTCAACAAATTTTTCAACACATCCCAACTTCTGTTTTATATATTCTTCTGGTAGCGAATACCATTTCTTCTGTTTAGTATTATATTATATTATAATTCAAATACCTAATCATTCTTCTATTCTGTTAGATTTT
>JANHFK010009155.1:273835-278835 GCA_036250565.1 Sibynophis collaris | reverse complement strand
AGAAGTGTGCTGAGTCCCAGAGATATATGCTCTCAATTGCATAGGTAGCCTAGAACAAGCACACTTCTCACAGTATGGGATTGCTTAATGTTCTTCCCACTGATCCTTCAGCAATTTACAAAGCCATTATCTGCTAATTAGGTTAGATATGTTGAAAGTTTAAGGTTTAGTATATAACTCACTAAAGTAAAATTAATGTTTAGATGTTGCAATATTTACATTTTTCATCCATTATATAAAACAAGATATTTGTGACATTTAGAAATAAGTAAAAATTATGGGCTGATAATTTGATTTAAAAGAAATACTGAAAATCTTAATGGAAAATTCATACAACTAGACAATGCCTGAATTTTTCTGTATTATCATTTTTGAAAACATACATACAGAAATTACAGGTGTTCTCGTCTAATCTTGCATAACTTAATACTCTCTAGGTATGTTAGATGTATCACCCTTAATTTCCAGCAGTTATAGTACATTGACTATTTGTTTTTATTCTTTGTTGCTAATTATTAAAGTTCCAA
The DNA here is from genome assembly GCA_036250565.1 of Sibynophis collaris. Classification (NCBI taxonomy): domain Eukaryota; kingdom Metazoa; phylum Chordata; class Lepidosauria; order Squamata; family Sibynophiidae; genus Sibynophis; species Sibynophis collaris. The sequence goes on along the minus strand of JANHFK010009155.1, from coordinate 278,308 downwards.
ACACATTTCTAACATCTGTAATGTATAAATAGTACCGATCCAAGTGAAAAGTCGGAAAAAAGGGGGGGAAATCTAATATTTCATTTCCCTCAAATGGCTTTTGGAATGACCCTCATACATATCTATTCTTAAAATCTCATTGAAGTCTCTTTCCTCTCATACTTACTTCCTTTCATTACTTGGATATATCCATATTATTTTCTTGGCAATAATATTGAAATGCTAGTGCCTTCTTCCAGATTTTAAAAAAATCAACTTTGTTATCTACAAACTGGGATTATCTGGTGTTGACCAAGATTCAAGTACTAATCCTGTCCAATTAACCTTGTCTAGGAGTGGCCATCTCTGTGATTTTTTTCACTTAATATTTTTAGCTTAAGATGGATTTCCAGTTACATATGCAAGTTGTAGAGATAATATTAGAAACTTTATTGATATGCCTGGCATATCTGAAACACAAGAATAAAGATATTATTAACCCAGATATAGATGCTATTGAAGATTCAACCATAATAACAGGTGTATGTTAGAATTTGTAAGGCTCACCTAATACGTTTTAGTAAGTATATCCATAACTTAATTAATAGTAAATATGAAGAGTATGATAGACAATCAGCTATAAAGTTAATAGTCTAATCATGCAAGTCAATAAATAATCTAAAATTGGCCAGTCTAAAATTCTAGCAAAAGTTATCCCGGTTGTCTGAAAAACCCGAAGGTGTATTCCCAACACATCTGTAGCGGCTAAAGTAAGAATCAGCAAATTTTATTATAACTTTGTAATGCCTTTAAATTGGGTGTCATTCTTTCTGTTTCAGAAAGCTTTACACACGCCCATTGGGGCCCCAGGCCAATTGCCAGATCGAAATATTTAGGCCCTTTTGGAAGATCGAAAGAATAAGTGCGTATTTCACCTCGGAAGGCACAATGTTCCAGAGGATGAGAGCCATGGCAGAAAAGGCTCTTCTTCTGGACCCCGCCAGCTGGAATTCCTAGATTGATGGGGTCTGCAGGAAGCCCCTTCTGTCAGTATGGATGGAACAGGCCAACCTCACTGCGGTGAGATAGTTCCTCAAATACCCTGGACCCAAAACATAAAGGGCTTCTAAGGTAATAATCAAAATTTGAATTTGATCCAGAAGCAAACTGGCAACCACTGGAGCTTGCAGAACAACGGTGTAACATGGGACACCTTAGGGACCTCAAGAACCTTCCAGCTAGCTGCTTTCTGCACTACCTATAGCTTCCAAATACTCTTTGAGAGCAGCCTGATGTAGAGCAAGCAGGAGTCGTGAGTCTAGGAGAACCCCCCCAAGTTGTGCACTGGGTCTGTCTGAGGCAATGCCCATCAAGAACTAAAGATATTAAACCCAAAAGTGCTTTTTCAAGAGGCAACTGGACTTCTTAATTTTCTTTGAAGACGTTTCACTTCTCATCCAAGAAGGTTCTTCAGTGAAACTCTGTGAGAACAGAATTTGCAGCTCAAGCAAAAATGGCTAGGAGGACAATGCCCTATGACAGAAGTGGAGGGAATGTGCCTCCAGTAACCTCAACAGAAAGGTTGAGGTAGCTGACAGTGTCTCACCATATCATCACTTAGATAATGAATGAGGCATTGTTTATCATCCATAGGTCAAGGAACAGTTAAGTTTCAAAATTAGCAATTTCAAAATTGCTAGATTCTGTTATTTTAAAAAAGAGAAATGTTGTTGCTAGTATAATAAGCAAAAATATAGAGTACTTTCACTGAATATTTTCTTTTATTAATACATCTAATAATCTTGAAAATTCTAAAATAAGTAATTACTTAGTAAACTATAACTTATTAAATTAGTGAATGAACTTGTTTTTAGTCTCACAAACCCTCAGTTTTTTCTGCACTATGTGTTGCCACTAAACAAACCTGAGTTTTCTATGTCTAAGCCTTGAATAATTGTCCTGTCATTACCTCAGTATCCTCTGTGCTCCTTACCTGACAAAGTAAAAACCCCTGCCCTCTGCTTAATTTGCTCTATCGTTATTTTTAGGAATTATAACACATGGTAGTGCATGAACTAATTATTTTCTTTCTGTAAATTCCTGTATGAAAGATTTTTAAAAAAATAAATCTTCCTATTTGCTAAATATGCATGAGTAATTTGCATGAAATAATAACTGCACAGAAATTTGGATAATAAGACAGTAATTCTTCATCCTGGCAGTTGTTAGCATACTGGTCCTTCAGGATGAAAGACTTTTAAGTTCCAAGGATAAATACTGATTTGTTACCAAAGCATCAGTCTGGTCAAGTAAGTAATAGAATAACAGAGTTGGAAAGGAGTTTGGAGGTCTTCTAGTCCAACCTATTGAACAACTTGTTCAGGCAGGAAGCCCTATACCAGTGATGGGTAACCTTTTTGCCGTTGCATGCCAAAAGTGGGGGAAGTGTGGGGAGCTTGCGTGTGTGCGTACCCACACTCATAATTCAATGCCCTCCTGCTCCCCCCACTTTTGGCACGTGATGGCCCGGTGGGCCCGTTTTTCGTCCTCTCCAGGCTCCAGAGGCTTTCTAGGAGTCTGGGGAAGGCAAAAATGGCCTCCTCCACCTCCCCAGAGGCTCTCCGAAGGCCAGAAATGGCCCGTTTCCCAACTTCTGGTAGGACCGTTTTTCACCCTCCCCAAGCTCCAGAGGCTTTCTAGGAGTCCGGGGAGGGTGAAAACGGCCTCCCCAACCCCCCCAGAGGCCAGAAACATCCCATTTCCCAACTTCCAGTGGTCCCAGAAGGCCCGAAAATCAGCTGGCCTTCACGCTGGAGCTGAGCTACGGCAACGCTCACATGCCCACAGATATGGCTCCGCGTGTCACCTATGGCACACGTGCCATAGGTTCCCCATCACGGCCCTATACCATTTCAGACATATGTTGTTCAATCTCTTCTTAAAAACTTCCAGTGTTAGAGCATTCACAACTTCTGGAGGCAAGTTGTTCCACTGATTAATTGTTCTAACTGTCAGGAAATAGTAAGCAAATACTGTTTACTACTGTTTATTACTTTTAATACTATTGTTGTTGATATTAGGAGACAAAAATATTTTAAGTCATTAAGGCAATCAGGATGCATAAGAAAGGGATACAGCATAATCTTGAATACCTTCATAATGGAAGACAAGTGAGGGAAAGCAAAAAAACACAGGTTGCTCCCATGATATGGAAATGTGGATATGGAATCACTGTATGGAACAAAGGATGTCTATGAAGAGTAACGGCTCTGGATTGGGGTGAAATGTACTCACCTTTCCTACCAGTTCACTGATGTGCACACGCCCTGTGTGCTCGCTTGCTTTGCTTGTGCGCTGTTGTCTGTGCACACACCATCATCTACACATGTGCAAAGCCTTCTGCGCATGGTCAAAATGGAATGAGACGACGTCCCGGTTTGGGGGGACGGAGCCTCCCACCACAGGCGCTACTAGTTCTCTGAACTACCCTCTGTTACCAGCTCCTGCAAGCCAGATAGAGCTGGCAGCATTTCACCCCTGCTCTGGATGGCTTCATTAAACTACAATCCATATATTGCTTTAATGGATGTGGTGGTGGTGATCTGAAGGTTGTAAACTAAAGGCAAAAAAATTTCCTGTCGTGTCTTCCTTATTATCCTAAAAACATGGGGGAAAGAATGCTACTTTTTCGCTGATGATTAGCAAACCCAAATTATAAACAGCAGCTTGTTGTAGTTTCCTGCTCTCCAGAGTGAATTGAGTAGGTCTTTAGTCTTGTTGTGAGCTGTCTCAACCATTTTGAAAACGTAACTGGAACAGGAAACATTTCTCACAGAATACCTAATATTCAAACAATTTTATTAAGTCGGAATTCTGAGGTATATTTTCTAGCCAAATAAGAAAAAAGTGGCTGGGTGGGTAGAGGTAGAAGAAAATACATTTTTTGACTACCAACCACAACTTTCATTAAGTCCCTGCATCAAACAAATATATATAAAAGATGTTTAGGGTAAATATGTGTAAAGATTGTAAACCTTCAAGAGCCCCTCTCTGAGGGAAATGGGCAGTTAAGAAATAGGAAATATAAATAAAATAAATAAATAAGGCATCAAGACCTGTGAAATTATTATGGCTAAATTTATGTTGATAATCTTATAAACATTGACCTTTGTTTTCTACATCTTTATCAATTTTTAAAATATACTGTATGTTATTTACATATAACCATGTTTTATCATTTTTATATTGTTGACATTAAGACTTTAGGAGTGTCATTTCAGAATACATATTGCTGATCCTGCCTAAATTTCAAATTTTCTTGAATTTGTTGTTAATTGATTGGAATAATGCTTGCAATTGTATAACATAATTGTATGCATATAAACACCACCACCATCCAAAAGCCAAATTCACAAACTACAACTCATCTACCAGTCAAAGTGCTGCTACACAAACAACCAATCCACTTGCAGCAGCAGAACCAACATTCCCCCC
>JANHFK010009155.1:180646-191351 GCA_036250565.1 Sibynophis collaris | reverse complement strand
TCTTCTTTAGCAATCACTTTAATTCTCTCTTGCTTCTTCTAAATTTAAAACCATATATGGCAGTGATGGCTAATCTTTTTGCCATTGGGTGCCAAGAGTGGGGGGGGGGGTTTGTGCGTTTGTGTGCCCACACCCATAATTCAATGCACCCTGTGCTCCCCCCACTTTTGGCACGTGATGGCACAGTGGGCCCGGTAGGCTCATTTTTCACCCTCCCCAGGCTTCAGAGGCTTTATAGGAGCCTGGGGAGGGCGAAAACGGCCCATTTGCCAACTTCCGGTGGGACTGGAAGGCTCGTTTTTTGCTCTCCCCAGGCTACAGAGGCTTTCTAGGAGTCTGGGGAGGGCAAAAACAGCCTTCCCCACACCCCAGGAGGCCCTTTGGAGGCCAGAAAAAGCCTGTTTCCCGACTTCTGGCTGGCACACGCATGCGTGCTGCAGCTGAGCTGGGGCAATGCTCGGGTGCCCACCGATATGGCTCCGCGTGGTTTGCCATAGGTTCGCCATCACGGGTATAGGTTCTCCTGCTTGAGCAGGGGGCTGAACTAGAAGACCTTCGGGATCCCTTCCAGCTCTGCTCTATTCTATTCTATTCTATTCTATTCTATTCTATTCTATTCTATTCTATTGCTGTAATATCAATTTCATAAAGTTAGGAAGGGGGTGATCTCTTCCTTTCCTCAAGAATCATTTACTAGACCTAACTGTGTTGGAAATTTTTTCTTCCATCTTCTTTTTTAAGGGAAGTTTATTGAGAAGATGGTGGGGCTATGATTACAAATGGTCCTGAAAAAAATTGATTCTCCAGATTGTTTCAGAGAGGTTTCAGTCCTGGATGTAGTATAGAGACAACATTGGTTGCACTTGTTGATGGACTTTGGTAGAGCCAGGATAGGGGTAGTGTAACCATCCTGGTTCTTCTTGATCTTGCTTTGATTTTTGATACCATTAACTTTAGTATACTTCTGCTCCACCTGTAGGATTGGAAGTAGGAGGTGCAGTGTTACATAGTTTTCCTCCTTTCTCTATGATTGTGTCCAGCCTGTGTTTTTAGAGGGCAGTGATCTAACTTCCAATGTGTGGGGTACCTCAAGGCCCTAATTTTTGTTCATTCTGTTTAACATGAGCATAAAGCCACTGGTCAGATCACCCATCATTTTCAGATCAGGATTCATCAAAATGCAGGTATATTGAATAATATATCTCAATTCCAGATCAGCCAAGGAACATTCTCAAAGTTTTATCCAAGTATTTGGAGGATGTGGGGGACTAGATGGGAAGAGATTAAGGTTTGTCAGAGTTGAGGCTTAAACTTAATTCTGACCAGACTGAGTAGTTGTGGGCTTTTGGACCCTCAGGGGCCAGGGAATTTTCATCTTTAGTCCCAAATGAGATTGCTCTTTCCCCTTCAGGACTGTGCATAATTTGGGGGTTTCTTTAGCTCATAACTCCTGCTAAAATCCATCTTACCTGGAGCAGGAGCCCTTCAGGCAAACTCACATATTTTGCTTATTTCATACATACACCACCTCAATGTACTCATTAAGGGGCTGCCTTTCAAAAGCACTCAGAAGCCATAGTTGGTCCAGAATGTAGTGGCATGGGCAATCATGTCTTGTCAGGGACATTAAAACTTTGGCTTCGTGAGCTATGCTATTTACCAATAAATTTCCAAATGCAATGGAATAAATGCTATAAGGCCTTGCAACATAGGGTCCGTTATCTAAAGGATCATCTTTCTTCCATGACTTATGACCCATCTGTAAGGCTGGACAGAGTTGGCATGCTCCAGGTTCCATCAATTCAGCATAAATACTTGTTGAGTCTTCAGAAGCATGCTTACTCGATTGTAACACCTGCCCTCTTGAACACCATCCCCCTGAGATATGCCTGGTTCCTATTCTGGTCATATTCAAAAGTGTTCCTGCATTTTATCATAATTAAAGCAGGACATTAACCAAGTTGTGCAAAAAAGTGAAATAAAAGTATGGTAAGAAAGTTGGAAAATAAAGCACACAAAGTAGAATGTCTCCTTAGGCAAAATAGATGTGCAAATATGGCAACTGAAATATTAAAATCTATTAAAAGATTAAAATCTACTACACTTGTTAGTTCCTTATTATCGTCACTAATGAGATTTCCGCAAGTTAACACAATAGATTTTGTTTCAAGTGAAATAAAATGCAAATATAAAATTGTATTGAGATCTTTGAGCCAATCAAGATATCCTCAGTTTTACAGATAATATAAAATTGTCACTTTCAAGGAAACTGAATTGTACTGGTTTGTTGTTGGAATCGCTATAAATAAATTAAGCCAGATGTGCCTTGAGTGCTTGAACAATTAAGTATGAAACAGACCCTGATGTTTTTATAGAAATTTTTTATATAAGAGAACATGGGTTATAGAATCAGTGTTGCTGTTTTTCCCTTGCAAACAGCTATTGGGAAAGCATGAAAATATGGTAAAATTAGTGCTGTATCTGAATTAAATTTCTGAGCAATGCTGAACAGAATAAAAAATGTGTTAATTAAATACATTACACAAAGCTATCAAGAAGACAGAATTCAAACTATATTGAACATAAATATCAGAATTTTAAATATTATTATTATTATTGATTTTAAGAGTATTTCTTAAATGTACAATCTTATGTAACTTCATTCAAGTTATCTGACTAATTTATCTGCTCATCAAACTGGTGAAGAATGCTCTTAATACTTATGATTGGTTAGGATCAAATACAAATTTTCATTTAAACAAATATACCATAACTTCAAGTTGTTGTATTTCAACCTTTAAAACTTTGTTATGCAATAAATTAATAGGTTTGTTCTGCTCTGTTTCACATCAAGACCAATATCTCAGTCTTTTGCCTTAATCTGCAATAAAGGTCTAAGTATCTAAACACATCTAAACCTTTATAGTTATCACATTCTGATAAAGTAAGCCAACAATTACCAGCAATTTTATTTTACTACTATAGGACAATGCTAGAGCAGTTAAAACTGGCTCCATGCAAACATCAAAAGAAAATATATTTAAAATGACTATATATGAAAAATTACATTTGGGGGAAAAAATCAGTGTGTATACACACACATACAAATCCCTCTCTCTTTTCATCCATCCATCCATCCATCCATCCATCCATCCATCCATCCATCCATCCCTCCCCTCTGGAACTATATCCAAACTATAGTTTGCAAAATATTCTTCTACTCATCCCACTCAAAGCAACATTCTCAGGCTAAGTATAGTAGCTTCCTTCAGGAATAATTTTGCTTCTCAGCTGTCAACAAAACCAAAGAATTTATATGGTCCAGCCATATATTGTACATGTAGGAGAATCTTAATAAAATACAAACACTGTAAAAAACAAAAAGGAAATCATATTTTCATGGCATGTACAATTCCATGCTTACTATGAATATGATATACCAAGTTTTGTGAATCTCCATGGCATTCACAAAATAGTTTCACTGACTGTTTAAAAAAGCGAAAATCTAGGCAATCTATATCAGCAGAACAAATTATTTGTTTGTATATGTGTGTGTGTGTGTACAAAATATGAAAGAAAAAAAAGATGTTAAAGGTTAGCAGATAGGCAACACTGCCAATCAATAATGTAAACATATTTAACTGAATATTTTAAAAATGACTAAAAGTTAACAAACATTTTATAAGGAGATAGCTTAAATAACATGGAAAAACGTATTGTTGAAAATCTCAGCAGTAACCATCTCAAAACCAGTAAAAAGAGTTTAAAAGCATTTCCAAGCAATGTTTGTTCTTTTAAGTTTAATTATTTTCTCTTTGAGAATGGTGCTAATGAAACTGAATATCTTTCATGGTTTCGATGGGCAGCTTGAATAGTCTGTAAACAAGACTAAAGGTAGACAAGTGAGCTGACTGAGCCAAGGGGTTGCTAGGTGATATAGAATGAAAATCTACCAAGTTGAGAAGGGTAATTTTGCTTTCATTCTGCTTTCACAGCTTCTCCCAAATTTCAGCTGTTACCTTTCAGGTGACTATGACAATATTTTATTTGCTCTTGAAAAATCTTTATTTGAGAAATATAAATTAAAATTGGAAAAGAAAGGACTAATTGAAAAACTAGTAGAAATCTAACACCAATAATTTCTGTTAAAAGGGAAAATACCTTGTCCTCATAAGAACAAATGTAAGAACAAATGTTCACTATATCTTTTATTTTTCCCGTCTCTCCACTCCAAAAACTTGTGATTTTTTTTCAAGTATCTGATCAGAGATTGTCCAGTAAGAGCACTTTATTAGATCATCAGTCAAAGGGTTTCAAAAGCACTGAAAGCAATGGGCTCAAATACAGTACATCAGTTTTAGCAGACCACAGACTAATAGTAAACTGTAGATACTGCTGAGAACTTTCCATGCACTAAACTCTTGAAAAAGCACCATCTTCAGCTTAAATGCAGCTGCCTCTTTCAATGCTGCAAATGGGTAAATTTGACAAAAAAGCCACTATTAAGACTACATGAAAGGCTCAAGACAACATCCTTTCAATGCTTTGTACTTCAGTAATCAGATGTACTTACTCACCCCCTCCCCCAAACCCGATCAAGAACTATTTCTGAATGGTAGGAAATAATTCCACTTTGTACATCTTTTAGTTAATCAAGACTTTCTATTCAGCAATTTGACCTTTTGTTCAAAACAGGATTATCAGTTTTTTCGCCAGTTACCAAGGGCGACTCGCATGGTGAACATAATTGCAATAATTTGCAAAACACCATGGCAACCCACATTACAACTAGGTAAATACTGGTCTTTTGTGCTACATTGTTATTTTCAGAGATGCTGAAGTCAAAGAACAAATGACAAATGAACACAAAATTTATATTTGCTTTGTCTCAAAAGAGAAGAAAATTGATAACAAGAATTGAGGGGAAACCAACTACAGCTGTAATTTCTAACTTGATTAATTAGGATGGTAACAGTTCTTAACAGTATATTCAACAAACAGCCCTGACTTAGTCTCTCCACCCACTTCTCTCCCTCACTATGCTCTACCAGTATCCTCCACTCCAGACGTTTTTTTTTCTTCTGCTAGGAGAACCAACCAACTCCATTTGCTCTTTTCTTCATCTTAATAGAATCCTTAATTACACAATATTGTCCTCCAGCTCTTCACTGAAAATTGAGTGCAGGAGAATACATGTGCCAAAACAGTCAGGGTAGCTATAGCAGTCTTGTCTACTTTTTTTGGACACAACAGGCCTAATGACGAGGTGGCATTTTTCTGGTATTAGCAGCTGTTCTGCTGCAGACAATTAAACACAAACTATTTAGCATTTCAGAAAGCTGCTTCTAGTACTGATTAGGTAAGTGTGCACACTAAAATGAATTTAAAATTTAAATGTCAAAACACGGAAAACCTCTACATATCCTGAAATTGCCATTTTAGGCCCAAAATACTGTGTGTACAGTATATCAGTGCTAAACAACAACCAGATATAACATTTGTTTGGTTAATATTGGCCTATCCTTTGATTTGGTAAAGAACAAAAAAAAGATAACTCTGTTTAGATAATTATTTCTGTAACAATGCAATATATTATAATAACCTTAATGTGACAAATTAGAGAAACAGGTAAAATGCCAAGGTGAATTCATTTAGACACTTATTTTTATGGGACAAAGTGGGTACTCAGGATGCATAGGTCAAGCCCTTGAGATAAACAGGTAATTAACATACCAGTGTTAAGAATAAAAGAACATAGAAAATGATTTATTTTGTAATTACAACTAGGTACAACTAGGATTTTAAAGTGTGGAAATATTTTGTTTCCTTACCTGTCCTAGCTTACTTATTCACACTCAACATCCATTTCAGTCTTCCACGTTTTGGAAATTATCAGAATTTAAAAAAATAAAAAATACCACACAAAACATAGTACTTTTCCTTTCACCAATTCTGTACCTATGAAGCTCAATATTTAGGCTAAAGAAACTCATAAGATCAGATGAAAAAAGTCAATTTAGAGTCAAAAAAAGAAGTATTGTTCATAACCTTTCCTCAGCTAACAATCAAAGAGTAGTGTGGGAGTTGGTGTCTAGAAGCTACTTTTTGTAGCAAGAGATATTCCATAACAATGAAGTGTCAGTTCTACCACTTTGGGCTATTTTTACAGAAGTTGGGAAAACTATTACTTATTCCTACGTTTCCCTGAAAACAAGACCCAATTGGAAAATAAGCCCTAGCATGATTTTTCAGGAGGCTTGTAATATAAACCCTACTCCAAAAATAAGTCTCAGTTAAGATCATTAGCCAGACTGACACATTTAGTACCATATTTCCCCAAAAATAAAACCTAACTGGAAATAAGCCCTAATGTGTCTTTTGGAGCAAAAATTAATATAAGACCCAGTCTTATTTTCAGGAAAACACAGAAGTGCTATAATTATTGTACAAATACTGATGTTCTCACTGATAGAGAAATTGCTAACATCTTTTCTCCAATCCATCTATGGTTCTATGGATCTCTTAGATAAATATACCATTTAAATATATATACCCTGTTTTCCCCAAAATAAGACATCCTCTGATAATAAGCCCGATTGGGCTTTTGAGCACATGACAATAAGGCCAAGCGCTTATTTCAGGATTCAAAAAATATAAGACAGGGTCTTATTTTCGGGGAAACACAGTAGGAGCAAAATATAAAGTTCCAGATTCTGAGGCATTTGTACAATTTTCATTTAAAAAAAATCTTGCATACACACATAAACATTCAAAGTGCTGAAGCAGCTGTGTGTTTTGGAAGCCTTAATAGGACTTCTTCAGGAACTTTTCCTAATCATCTACACATGTGCATGCATGCATAGACATTTGTATTAGACACATAAGTGGAAAAGTTGTACATACATTCCATATTTGTGTGTGTGTGTGTGTGTGTGTGTGTGTGTGTGGTCTTTTTTTAGGACCAGGAGCTCTGCTGGTAGCTATAGTCACTAAACGAGAAATCACACTTGATTTCAATTCTTGCTTTTTGTCTAAAAATCCTTTGGAATGCCACTCTGACACCAGGATAGCCAGTTTAAAACTGACTGTGAATCAATTTCACACTTTCTGCTTTTATTTGCCTCCTAATCACTTTCCCACTTTTTGGAATGCTCACCCAAGCAAAGCAATAATAGTAAGAACAGAATTAATGTTTGTACTTATATTCAATAGAATGGAAGGGATTACAAGAAATCCAGGTACACAGTGGGGAGTGCACATTGAAACTAATGTAGTGGCAGTGTTGGCTGCTGGCACCACTGTGTTACTTTCAATGTGTATTCACCATTGTGTGCCTGCTTACTCTCTTGTAATCCCTTTCCCATATTTTTGCTGTGCGAAGGGAAATAAAGGGAAACAGCAGGTGAGGAATAAGACAACGTGTATTGACTCTAATGGAGATCACTTTACTAAGTGGATGTTGTGAAGGTTGTGAATACAGGCATTGGTTGTAAAGATACTTTTCAGCACCATCATAAGTTAAGAGGGTTGCTGAACAAGGCAGTAAAATATCTGGGAAGACTCCCAAAGCAGCTACCAGAATCTTCTAGGAAACCAGTTGTGTGAAGAGTCACTTTGTGAAGAGTGCCTTATACAACTCTAATATCTATATTACTCTCTTGTGTTCAGTTAAACATGTTTTCTACCACTTTATGTCAGCAAAATACACACAACTGTCTTCGCAGATGGGATATGACAGAAGCTACATAAAGTTGTGTTTTAACAGTAACAATCACAGAGGCCACAAGATACTCCAAGTACTCCAGAATTTTTACACCACCTTTATAATTCTTATTTCCACTTTAAAACAGTGTCATTAGAGCTTGAACAGTCACTCTTTTCTTTCCAATATACAAAAAGACAGCATTGAGTCTACACATTAGCAAATTAAAATGGACTAGAACTGGATACTTTCAGCCAGAGGATCACTGCTTATTACTCATGACATGAAAAACAAAGAAAGAAAAGTGTGGGTTTTATAATCAGGTAAGAACAGTACTTGGTTACAGCACAATCAATGAATGAATAATATCAACTAAACTTCATGAATACCCTTTAATAAGAGAATTACCCAAGTTTACATTCCAACCACTCTTCAGAAGAAGAGGTTGATGAATTTTATGATCTAGTTTAATTTGGAAATGACATAATATGCAAGCAAAATGTGCTCCTTGTGACTAGAATGCCATACTGGAAATATTAAGGAGGAGAATGTAATTGGATTATATGTTTAGGAAGCCAAAATAAAGCATGGAAATGACTTATCAATTTCTGCTACTCCAATGATTTCTTCACAGGTAACACCACCTTCAGACAATCAAAGGACCATCTTTATATGTGGACATCATCAAATGGAGAGCAAAGAAATCAAATGATTATATTATTGCTAAAAGGAAGTGGAGGAATCTAGTTATATCATCAAACTACTCACATGCATTTTCCAATTTAAGTTAAAGAAGAATAAAGCTAACCAAATTCCACAAAATTATTTATTTTTATTTATTTTTCATATTTCTGAACTGGCCATCTCCCTCAAAGAGGAACTCTTAATCTGGAGCATATCAAGAGCATACTAAGAGTCTTGGTGGTGCAGTGGTTAGATTGCAATACTGCAGGCTAACTCACTGCTAACTCCAGAAGTTTGATTCTGAGTGGCTCAAGGTTGACTCAGCCTTCCATCCTTCCCAAGTCAGTAAAATGAGGAACCAGATTGTTGGGGGCAATATGCTGACTCCGTAAACCACTTAAAGAAAACTGTAAAGCACTATCAAGTATTATATAAATCTAAGTGGTATTGCTATGCATCCAACATATTAAGAGGGATTACTTTAAAGTTCTGAATCTCATTGACAGAAAACCAGAGGAACTGAGAAATGAACTTAACAAAGATTTTAAAGATGAATGTAAAAATGGAGCAAACAGTAACCAATTTGAAGAACAGAAAACAAAACTAGAAAGGGTATACTGAGATACTGGATAGTAAATATGCCAGCTTCCCAGATCCCTTAGAAAACATTACCTTTTTATAATAACTTCTAGCACTAAAAGATAAAGTTAGATCAGAACTCCAGTCAATTCCAAGTCAAAAGACTACAGGAAGTGACAGAATATTGACAGAAAATTGTGTGGCAACAGGAAGAATCAGTAAAGTTCCTATTCAAGTTACATCACAAATATGGAGAATAATGGTGGCCAACAGGTTTGAAGAGGTAAATTTTACATTCCAAGCACTTCCAAAGACTATTTGACCATTTTGAACTTTTGGAAAGAGGCTCCTTGGAATATCATGGACAGCCAAGAAAACAAATAGATCATAGAACAAAGGAAGCCAGAATTCACACTCAAGGCATACATGACAAGACTCAAAGTATCCTATTCTGAACACATCATGCAAAGATCTCTGGAGAAGACTCCAATGTTGGGAAAGAGGATGACCAGCAGCAAGGTGGATAAACCCACTTATGGTGGTAAATGAATCTAATCCACCATACAATATCGTTTATTCAATAAAAAATGTACACTACGAAAGCAGTATGGCTGTATTATGTATGATCTCTTGCCTTAAATATTTTTAGAGAAATTTATTCAAGTAGGAAGTGATGCATGATTAACTGGCATTCAGAGCCCCATTAGAGGCAGAAAAAAAAATCAAGAAGAAAATGTTGCATGCTAGTTACATGCAAACTGTAAGATGTAGACTGTGGGTAAAACACAACCACTGATATAATTTATTAACATTAAATCCATTCCTCGTTTAGTTTGGCAGTCATTCACATACCATATAATGGTAGATGCTCCTGATTGCAAATTTCATGGCAATGAGATATAAATAAAATGCAATGAGAAAATATCAACTTTAAAGATAAAGGTATAAAACAATGTAAGTAGAATGCCCAGTTTTCACACTAAACACTAAAGTATTAGAACTCGTAATTTCTTTACAAAATCAATTCATTGCCTATAAATTTTGTAAAAAAATGAATGTCATTAATAAAAGTGATCTAATAAATTAAAATTTACCAAGTTATAATTCATTACTACTCTCCATACTTGAGATACACTTTTTTTAAAAATGTAAGTTATTTCAAACTTCAGTTTACTTCAAAAAGTCATTCCAAGCAAAAAAAATTACAAGTAGCAAAATCTTAATATATTGTTTGGTAAAGTTCAACTCAGTCTTTGAAAAACACATTTATCTATCTAGTAAAGCTTGTGATAATGCGATGTAAGAGTTTGGCAAATTCAACTCTAATGGAGCATAAAAGTGCTTTTCCTTGCAAGTGAGATCATTTTTAAAAATTCAAAGCATGATCACTTTTTCTTTTTGCAGGAACAATCTGATACAAGCAACAAAGCTTAAATAAGCTAGAAACATTTCAAATGATCCATAAAGGATTAATAAGCACCACAGGAAGTCCTATAGGCTCAGCTTATACATTTTTTTCCTTCCTTTCTCCTGTGATGCACATGACATGAAATTCTAAGTAGAAATCAAGTTTCAAAGTCACTGAATGTTAAAGTCCAAATGCTTTAACCCTGCAGTGGAGCAGGGTCATCACCTTGCATTACTAATCTAAACAATAAGATACTGGTATTGTTAACATACCAATGGTTCAAACTTTCTGATTCCTGAGGGAAAAAATTCTGGATATAGATAAATGATTAA
>JANHFK010009155.1:32898-44198 GCA_036250565.1 Sibynophis collaris | reverse complement strand
GATTTGTTTTCTCATTTTGTCTCTCATAGTTGAGGTCTACCTATGATGACAATTACAGGCCTCTCTCATCTTTTTAAATGGGAGAACTTGCACAATTGGTGGCTGACTAAATACTTTTTTGCCCCACTGTATATTATAAAAAAGAAGATGAATATTTCTATTAGGCTGTACAAAATGTAAGATTATAATGTCAGTCTTATGATGCAGGCTTATGTTAACATAAGTGAAATGTTGAGCTGCAGAATGATTTAAGTTACCTGTAGCAATAATGTGTTGGGTGTAAATTATATTTATGGCTATACAAATTTGCTAAATAAAATAAAAATTAACTTTCAAATGATATTCAATGGTTTGATTAAATTATTAGTTTAACAGTTACAATACATATTTATAAGAACTTTTGAAGTAGTATATACCATCAATCTTGTTTTGATTTTAATTTTTTAAATGCTCAGAATCTTCAAATCATTTCAAAGTCAAGAGCATCTTTCCATCTTTTTATTAAAGTACAATTCTCTCTACATTTATGATGATAAGAATTATACATGGCATATAATTTATGTAATCAAGTAACAGACATATTTCTATATCAAATTTTGTAAAGAATTATGTAAGATCAATTTCATATGTTCAGTATATGAGAGCTTGTCATAGTTAAAGTATCAGGCTAGAAACCAGAAGACCATGAATTGTAGTCCTGCTTTTGGCACAAAGCCTGCTGGGTGATTCTGAGCCACTCTCTCTCTCTCTCTCAGCCCTAGGAAGTAGGCAATGGCAAACCATTTCTGAAAAACCTTGCCAAGAAAATTGCAGGGTCTTGTCCAGGCATTATGAATGAAAGGAAAAGAAATAGTAAATAAAAAGTAATTCAGGTGTCATTGTTAGATAATCGAAGGGACTTCAGTACTAATTTCCACTTATGGTCTTCTTAGTACAGTGTTTAGTTTATTGTTCAATTTCATCTTTGAGAGTTTTTTATTTCCTGAGACAACATTCCAATCATAAACTTGGCATCAAACATATCTATCAATGTATATTTTTTCCTATTTAGAGAAATAATTTAGTCCAACTCAGTTCTGCTATAAAATAATTTAAAGAGATAAAATTATACTCACAATATTTAGAATATATATGCAACTTTTCTGTCATTTTCTGAGGGTCTGCCTGTGCAATAATTAGACACTGAATTAGTGATACTAACATTTCTTATTTTATGCCCCATTGTAGTTCCACCAATATGGTGTTCCTAAACACCAGATTCAGAGTTAGGTAAGACATGCAGATTTCTTGCAATCATATTAGGTATTAATTTATTCTTCCCAGAATAATTGGTTTCTTGACCAAATACTTCTTTTTAGAGAGTATCCATATTTTATTAACTAATTCTCTCCCCCAAATTAAATTATATAATAATTCCTTTCTCTGACAAAAATCACTTCCCTGAAATTATTTTGAAAATTTAGTGAATTAAAAAAAAATAAGTTAATTGCATGTCAATTACTGATAAGCACTTGTCATTATACAGTTGATTATTCTGAACTATGAAATAAATTCTCCAGAGTCACTGTTATCAAACAATAAATTATTGGTTTATTATTACTTTATAGAGTTTCTAGGACGGTTCAGTCAGAATCAATTCTGAGCCAGGTACAATTCCCACTTCTATAATTCAGATTAAGAAGGATAAAAAAATAGATGTAACTCCATAAAATCACAAGTATAGGACAGAAATATATCACAATCAACTAATCTAACCACTTTTCCTTTGAAATGGGATCAATCATACCACTTCAGCCTCAGGTCCTTTCAGTATAGACTTTCTAAATGCCAAAAGTGAAGTTAAATGCTCTTCAAGGATAGTCCCATATAAAGTGTTTTTCACTAACCCAAGTGAGAGGAAACAAAGACATCAAGCACTTTGAAATAATTAATCATATGAAAGCTGGAGATTTTATCATAGTTCTTTTTCTCCTTTCAAAAGGTATGTTTGTACCAACTCAGAGAACTGAAGGCATCTCAACTTCAGATATTATCACTAGAATTGTACGTGATTATGATGTCTATGCCCGACGCAACTTGCAAAGAGGATATACTGCTAAAGAGCTGAATGTCAGCTTTATAAATGTAAGCGCATCAATCATTCCAGTTACATTGTACTTGAAAAAGTGTGGATTATGTAATGATTGCGGCATGACTAGGAAGACAGTGAAGTTTGTTTTGCTGCATTTCTCTAAGCATATTTTAAAACTTAAATTAACATAATCTCTTTACCATAATTAATTAAATTTGAGATTATATATTTTTTTAAATTCTCCATTTTCTGTTCTAAAATCCTTCAGTTTATGATTATTTCATGTGTGTTGTTTGGAGGGGCATATACAAATAAGTCATATTATTCTTAAAATCGTAAGAATGACAAAAAAAATCTGTAGCTATTTCACATGCAAGATACATATGCAGCCTTTACTGCCAAATATTGTTAGATAATTTGCACATTTTCTTTTTTAATTTACCTTTATTGAAGCTTTATTTAGCTTTCATTTTAAATTCATATCATAGATCTGATGATTTCTTAGTTTTCTAAGTATGCAAATTTTAGATGGTGAATATTATCTTACCACTCCATCCCCAAGCCCAAATAATTCATTAGATTTTTTAAAATAGTAAGGCCTTAACCAACTTCCAAACTTTATGTCAGATGCAAGCAATCAGAGCAACTAATGAATAGTAAAAGTCAGCAACTTTATTGTCTATCACCAGTTACAAGAATCTTACCAGATCACTTGCTTTCCCCTGAGAATGACCAGATAAAGCTTCATGGCTTTTGGGGGAGTTCAAGCTTATGCTACATGTAGTCGCGCAAGGACTTCAACCTAGGCCTTTACCTGACCTTCTCAGAATACCTCAGAAACTACCAACAGACTACTACATCATATGGAATCAGTGTAGCACACAAGCCAACCAAAGCCCTTCAAAACATCCTAAGCAAACCAAAAGACCCAGCAATCCCAGGAGAAAAAACAGGAACCATCTACATTCTACAACATACAATGTAAGAACTGCAACAACTACTATGTAGGACAAACAGGCAGAAGACTGGCAGAATGTATCCATGAACACCAACTATCAGCCAGAAGACACGACAAAAATTATTTAATTTCACAACATATACACAGATTTAACCATAATTTCAATTGGTAAAATGTGACATTTCTAGACCAGGCCAAATCAAAAAATGCTAGGGAATTTCTAGAAACTTGGCACTCTGACAAATCAGTCATCAATAGACACATAGACATTAACAGCATTTATAGAGACAAAAGAGAATAAAAAGACTCGAGCACCTCTCCACCAGTAATCAGCAACCAGATCACCATAGATTAACTCCAAGGTTAACTTGGACCAACAATTAAGTAAACAACACCTCAGTCAAGAAACTGCCAAAGTGCATTTAAACAGCCCAACCAAAGAATCTGTAAGGCTGCCCCCACCCACATAGACAGGCAAGTCACCAGTATATAAACTGAAAGCAAACTGCACTCCTTACTTGCACTGATGAGGTTACCTAGTTAGGGTAATGAAACCTGTGCAAGAAAACAAGCAAGCTCATAGAGCACCAAGGACCCCTCATTTCAATCCTGAGCTACAGATATTTTCCTTTATTGGTACTTGACCCTTTGTCCAGCTTGGTTGGCACTTTCCCAATACTTTCTGAACTCTAGTCTCCCTTTGTATCTGGCCACAAAACTGGACTTTCTGACACTTTGTTTCCTCCAATTTTCCCAACATTTAATACATAGGGACAAGTCATACTACCTTTACTCTAAAAATAATGTATAGTTTTCATACAGTTCAGATATAGTGTTTCCTCTTTGTGTTTTTTAATCATGAGCATTGACCCACTTATGCATATACTGTATAATCAGATGTGCTTTCTTCTTGATGTGAGTCTACTTATAATAAGCTACTCTGAATTTTTGAAACAATAACATCTAGATCTTATCCACTTTATCTTATCCATGTTTATATAATAGTATCCAGCTCATATTTCCTTAAGGTAAGCTAACATCTTCCAAATGTATTTTGCACAAAAGTTCAGAGAATAGGATTCGCACCTCACACGGCATCTGCTGATATTCATTGTATAAATGTGATATAGTATTCTCCCCTCAATGTGACTGTGGGGGTCTCACATCAAACTGTAGATCACATCATGACTAGGTGTAAGTTGAGGTCTAGTTTCTGATTCTTTTCAGATACCGTAAATGATGCTGTGTTTCAATGGTTAGATGGCCTAGACATCGGTATCTGAATATAGATACATTTTAGATTCATTTTTTACTGGGTTTTCATGTTAGGTAATATACATTAATGTCCATGTAAATAGTAAATAATTGCAGAGAATAATAGCAGGCACCATAAAACCCAGGAGGAGTCTGTTAGCACTTTTTCTGACTAATACAGTTTGTTAACAGTCATAAGTTTTTGCCTTTTAATAAAATTTGGTTGTCAGAAAAGGTGCTAACAGACTCCTTCTGGGTCCCCCCCCCCATAGATTAATACAGCTCTCCTTCTACAATGTTTAGAGCAGCTAACATTTTTTCAAGTGGTCATCTGTATATTCACATGATCTCTAATTTTTCTTTGCTATACATGCCATATTACCAGTGGCACAGTGATGGTCTGGGAACTAAGGGATTTAGTGAGTGTGATTGGTATCCCCAGAAGGTAGGCTTTCTGCCCAAAAGTTCAATTTGAGGAGTTCTAGAACTATGATCACACAGACCAATATTCTGCTAAGTATTTGGCTGCTTTTTCTGTTGGATGTACGTTATATTTCCTTTTACATTAAAAACCAAATTAGCAAATCTATTTCACAATCTGTTTGATCCACAAGAAAGGAAGGAAAAGAAACATGCACATATATCCTTTAGTCTGGAGAAAACATTGCATTTCTCAGACTCCTGAAAAAAGCAGGTTATGACACAATTAAAATACCTTGCATGTCTTAAAATATTCCTTTCAGCAAGTACCTTTATCAGGTACCATCCTTCTGTATGAGTTAATGAGCTCCCTGCCTGTCATCCCCAAAACCACATACTATGTTGATTTCATCTATTCAATGCTTTTTTCATAGAAACTACATTTTATTTCTATTTCCTGAGCTGTGATTTTTGCTATCTTTAATAGTCAAAGATGTTTATGTAAATATTTAATATAATGTTACTCATATGAATTTCAATATATAGTGACCAAATTTCTTTATGTCTCATGTTACCTTTATTTTTTTATTAGGAGAAGAAATATCGTTTTCAAAACCAGGTAGACAAGATGAAAGAAAAAGTGAAGAATGTGGAAGAAAGATCTAAAGAATTTGTGAATAGAGTTGAAGAAAAAAGCCATGATCTCATTCAGAAATGGGAAGAAAAGTCTAGGGAATTTATTGGCAACTTCTTAGAATTATTTGGACCAGATGGAGCTTGGGTATTTATTTATTTTTTTCACACATACATATAATTTATAAGTTATTGATGAATCATCTTATATATCCCCAAATATCTTGAAGAAATAAAGCATGCTTTATCTACTCAAAGCAATATAACAAAAATACAACAACATTCAACATTCAAGATCAGGTTGAACAAACTCTCTTAAACTGTCAGGGATTAAATCTGAGGCCATTCTCATGCAAGATATATTATTAAGTAGTAATGTAAGATTTCTTCCCTCAGTTTGTAATTAAAAGTATGATACATGCTAAAAAAAAGCACTCTATTATATACAGTAGTAATCAGTAATATTGATTTTAATGGATATATGCATATAATGGATAATGGACAAGGCATATAATGGATTTGATTTCATAATAACTATTGGTAAACCATCTTCAGTGAAAAGATCTTTTGGGGTTTTTTTCTACAATTCAGCATGGCAGTACCTATTGAAGTTTAATATTTGCATGATATCCTTTGTAGTTAGAGGCCACATAAAATAATCAGCTTAAGAGTACAACTTGAGATAGCATTGTTCTAGAAAAATAAATGATTTTGCGTTATTGCAAATTAAGTCTATCAATATTGTTAATTTTTTTTTAAACATTTCAATGCTGACATTAAATATAGAATATTAATTCATGTCATGATTCATACATGTGCATGTATTAATATGCTATTATCATAACTAGATAAAATAATATATTTGAACTCTTATTCACTTTCAAGCAGATAGAAATAGGAATATATAACATATTAAAATGGAGAAATCAATCCATTGCATTTAATCTTATTTCTTTTCTTAAGGAGTAGGAAGTTCAATTGCTCTGCACAACAGTAATTGGTGCTGGCATGAAAAGCTTTATAAAATATGTTTCGTGTATAAAATAGACAATCCTTTATGTTGCATTATTTTGGCCGGATTTATAGTTTTTAATTTATTTTTTTAAGTGTGTGAACTTCCATAGGAAGGATGCATAAAACTACCGCTTAATTGTGCTTATAACAATTCTGGTTCATAAGTGTTTGATTAGGTTTTTTACCTTTTTCATTATTTTTTATTTTTTTAAAATCAGTTTTCCTACCTAAAAATCCTCGTTTCCCCAAGAATTTAGTAGTGTCTAGAAATAATATAAGAGCTAACCCTTATTAAGCTTCATCATATTGTGATGAAGGAAATTTTTTGCTTGATGTTTTATTTTTCCCCGTCTCACTCAAGTAATGTAGGAACAGTGCTCCAAGCTCACTTGTGACCCTTTCCTTCTCTCTGCCACTTCATTGCTCCTTGAAATCACTCCTACCTTGCATGTACTTTGGCTACATCTCATTCACCCATAAAAACAGACATAAAGATAAAAAGATTATTGGGCAAAAACAGAATTAAGAGAATGAGCTGAGGATATATCTATTACTGTATCCATACATGTCCACATTTCTTTGTTTCCAGAAGCAGATGTTTCAAGAGAGGAGTGGGCGCATGCTTCAAGCCTTATCTCCAAGGCAAAGTCCCACAAGCAGTCCAACACGGGGACGTTCGCCATCACGTTCCCCATCTCCTCCTTCCCCTTGGCTCTTCAGAAAGGCTTCCCCGCCTTCCTCCCCAAAGGTTGCCTCAGCATCCATTAGCAGCATGAGTGAAGGTGATGAGGATGAGAAGTAAAAAAGGGAAAATTTGTAGTAAATGAAAGAAGAAATATACCAATGACTCACCATACAGCTCAAACTAGAAGAAAGAAAATGATGCATGAGATGTTTCTGAAAAAGAAAGTTATTGAGATTATTGGAGCACTGAAGATCTCAACTATAAAGTAGTACTTGCCAAAGGACAGCCTGTCAAAAAAGTCACATGTGATGACAGAATATGTAACAACTTGTCATTATTTCCCAACAGTTATGAATACTTTTTATGCTATTGCAGCTTTTGCTGCTTTAAGCTATTGAACTGTTGTGAGGATTGTTCGTTGAAAGGTTAATTTGGCAAATGATGTTAAGAAGGATTATTTTTGGTTAGAGAAGGCACATTTAAATTTGAATAACACTGCACTCTACTAAAAAGTTGGATCTCACAAGAATAAAATGAAGTACTGCCTAGAAACAGCAGAAGCTCCTACAGTGCCAGGAAACACTCAAATAAAATCATGACATTAGAATTAAGCTCTGTCTTTCACAGTGGACACAATATAGTTCTACTGAATTTAATTAATATTGCTTATTGAGCAGGCTTTTGTACACACCAGAGAAAGTTATTTAGTGTGAAAAATTGGTGGGTTCAGTTTTATTACTATCTGTCCTCCAAAGCTATTTTTGTTCTTTTTACAATTATTATTCAATATGATTTTATATCTGGTGAATTTGATAAATTAACTCACAGAGCATGGTTCAATTCATTCATTAATGTTTATATCACACACTACATCATTTAAAACATTTTTTCCATATAACATATTATTACAGGGAGAAGAACCCAAGTGGATAATGAGTACCATTTATTATTTGAGATAATAAACCTGGAAGAAATCAAGGGTGGCATGAGTGCTGTCCCGTTTTGGTAAAATGTTTGATAATGTGCATGTAATTCCATTGAGAATCCATGTGTAATTTTTCTATAGAAGCAAAGCATTATATAACATCTGACTTTTTATTGTCAAAATATCATATTAGATTTTAGTAGTCAACTTTTTAGCAATTACAAGCGCAGCTTTGTTTTCTGCATATGGACTTAATAAAACTTTTTTTGTTATTATATGCTGTTATATACTCTAGAACAGAGTTCCCCAACATTTCCAACTTTGCGAGTAGGTGGGAGGGGGAAGGGATGGCTCCGTGCAAGTGGCCGGCAAGCATGTACAGTTCCATTTGCACAAGCAAGATGCATCTGCATCTGCTGCTCACTTAAATGGAGTGTACGTGCTGACCCGCTGCTCGTGCAAGGGAGGATGCATGTATGCGTGTGTGTGCTTGCTGGCCATTTCTGTGGCCTGATTGCAAACTCCTCATGGCCCATAGGTTGGGGACCCCTGCTCTAGAGCAACCTTTCTCAACTTAGTGTCTTTTAGAGATATTGGACAATTTCCCGTAACCCTTAACCTATCTGAGGGTGCATTGGGGAAAACGTGTCTAGAAACACACATATGCAGCATATAACTAAACATTGTAAGTAATGAGATCCTTTTTAGTAGCCTATGTTACTGGCATCACATCTACTGTTAATATTCAAAAGCAGACATGAAAAATTTACCTTGCAAAATAACACTTAGGAAGTGATTGGAACTTCAGAATACTCCTTATGCAGTCTATTGTCTTTTTTGCAAGGGAAATGGATCTCTTTGATAGCCCTATTGTGTTTTACAATCTTCTTTAAACACTAGTTCTTACTGAGCAACTAACAGTTCAAATGTCTCACATCAGCCTTTCAATTTTTAAAATGACAAATAAGACTACCAAGTGAAAGAAATGATTTGTGGTATTATAGCAGACCTGCCTAATTTATGCCTATCAAGCTTAATAAAGCCCACTAGCTGTAGCTATTAAAGTACCCTTCAAATCAAACTGATTCCCATACCTGCATGGAAACATCTTTTTTTTTTTTTTGCAAAAATACAAAGTGGATTGCCCTCACTACCTTGTGAAATATTTGAGTTACAGATTCAGATTAACAGAGTTGGAAGGGACCTTGTAGGTCATCTAGTCCAGTGGTTACCAACCGGTGGTCCGCGGACCACTGGTGGTCTGTGAGAAAATTTTGGTGGTCCCCAGAGAAATCTTTGCATTTCTCTTGAGGAGCTGAGCCGAAGTTTCCTGCACCACTCGCACTTTGGCGCTTTGACTCCCAGGAACAAGATGGGGCCTTCAGGCAATTACCTTGGCCATCTGTTAGCAGAGAAAAGCAGCCGGAGTCAACCCCAGCTTTGCTGTCCATTGCAGACGCTAAATCGGCTCCCTGCAAACTCTCGTCTCTCGAGGAGCGCTCGCTGAATCAGTGCAGGAAATTTCATCTGGGCTCCTCGAGAGACAAGAGTTTGCAGGGAGCCGATCTAGCATCTGCAATGAACAGCAAAGCTGGGGTTGACTCCGGCTGCTTCTCTCTGCTGAAATGTTTCCTGGACGCCTTTTACCTCTCCAAGTCCTGAGCGCTCCAAGCCCCAAGCATTGCCTCATCAATCCCCCGCAGCAGCTCCCCTCCAACCTGCCCAGCGCTGGCTTTCATATGCCAAGCTGAGCCCTTCGGCTACTTCAAGCCATCCCCCATCAGGGGACCCCATGAAGCCCTCGCCACCCCTTCCATCCTTCTGCCCCCAGCAGCCTTTTGGATGAGGTAGAAATACTGGATCTTTGGAGGCTGGGTGGCTATGGCAGGGAAGAAAAGGAAGAAGAGCAGCAGCGGTTCCTGGTGGAGGAGGTTTAAGACTTCCAGCTTTTCACCCCATGGTTTCAGCTATGCAACTACAGATGAGAATTATATTTCTGGATTCTGCTTACTTATCTATCCCTTCTTACTATTACATAGCAAGATAAAATCCAAACATTTGTCTAATTGTCACTACTGTAACAGTACAACTCATATTATTTTCATGATTAATGAAGTGCAACCAATCATATAGTGAGCATTGCAATTGCTGATTAGGATAACCAGTGCTGGTTAGAGCTTTTGTTTATATAATGGCTAATACAATTTTATTGGCTGTGATGATTGACATGCATTTCATTTCCCAATGATTAATTGGCATTATGAACCCCAATGCAAATTCTCTGTTAAAAATATACAATTCATTAGAGTTGATTTTGTTTCCAATAATTGCAGCCAACTGTTCTCCACTGAAGCTTTTAAGTGACTCTTTCAGCAAACAATATGAAGCCTTTTGAATGAAATTTCTATGATTAGAATGCTGTGAACACACCACAAAAGAGCTTCAGTACTGCTGAATGATGTATTTGTGTAATTATATGAGGTGCTGCTGTATCCAGCTCTTAGAAACAGAACAGTAAAATGGTGTAACACAAAGATCAGCCTGAAATGGCCAAACAAGCACTGCTCTGATGCCATCCACCACCAGTCACCTGACTTTGCATCCAACTTTTTTTTTAAATTTCTTTTAATAAAACAGTCCATCATTCATTAAACAGTGTGTCATTTGGGTACATTTTTTGTGTCGTAACAGTTAAAGCTTACCATCATATTCATTATTTATATCTACTTTTATTTTAATACTAATACTTAATACTTAACATATCTATTATCATAACATTTCTGTTCTTAACTTATTTAACTTTGTTATACATTACTTGCATATTTATTCCCTAACCATTGATAAAATAAATCCCATATCTTGTAATAATCAGATTCTTCCTTCCCTTTAATTGCAAGTGTTAATCTATTCCTTTCTGCATATTCCAATACTTTCTGAATCACGTTTTCATCTGCAGGAATCTCTTCACCTTTCCAATTCTGTGCAAATACAATTCTAGCCGCAGTTATTACATGAATAATCAAGTACAATTTCTTTACTATAATTTCCTGGTAAAATCCCCAATCCCCAATCTCAGGTTTTAAATCAATATGCTGCTGTGTCATTTTCTCTAAACACATACGAATTCTTTCCCAGTATTTTTTTGCTTCTACACATGTCCACCACATGATAATACGATCCTGGTGTCTGATGGCATTTATCTCTTTATCCTGTCTTTTTTTTTTTTTTTAATCTGTGCAGGCGTGAAGGATGCAGGCTGCGGTGTTTTGCTCTCTCCCGATTGAGGGGATTTTCCCCCTCGTTCGGGAGGGCTAGGACCCCCGAACGGACTGGCCTGGAT
>JANHFK010009153.1:13787-27482 GCA_036250565.1 Sibynophis collaris | reverse complement strand
ACTGTACAAATAAACATTTCTGACATTTCAAATAAATAAATAAATCAGTGACCGAGCTACCCTTCTTTTCAATAACAGTCATAAGCCTTCCATTCATGGAGTCGGTCAGTTTCTTGATCTGTTGACAATCAACTTTTTGTGCAGCAACAAACAGTCTCCCAGACACTGTTCAGAGAGATGTACTCTTTTCCTTCACCATAAATCACCCATTTAAGAAGGGCCCACAAGTTCTCAATAGGGTTTAGGTCAGGTGAGGAAGGGGGGCATATCATTATTCTTTCATCTTTAAGGTCTTTAGTGGCTAGCCATGCGAGCATGCGAGCGACTGAGCATAAAAATCATGGTCTTCTTGAAAGATGCAGAATTTTTCCTGTACCACTGCTTGAAGAAAGTGTCTTCTAAAAACTGGCAATAGGTTTGGGAGTTGATTTTGAGTTCATCCTCAACCCGAAAAGGTCCAACTAGTTCATCTTTAATAATACCAGCCCATTCGAGTACCCCATCTCCACCTTGCTGGTGTCTTGACTCGAAGTGGATCTCTATGCCCCTTACTGATCCAGCCACAGGCCCATCCATCTGGTCCGTCAAGATTCATTTTCATCTCATCAGTCCATAAAACCTTTGAAAAATCTGTCTTCAAATATTTCTTGGCCAAGTTTCAGCCTTCCTTACCTTAGCCATGTCTCTGAGCACTGAACATCTTTACTTCAGGGCACTCCAGGTAGGTTGCAATTCAGGAATATGACAGCACTGAAGGATAATAGGTTCCTGGTAGCTTCACATTTGATTCTTCTCAAATCTTTGGCAGTTAATGTGCATCTCTTTTCCTCAACACGTGTCTTTTGCGACCCTGTTGCAACAAAACGTTTGATGGGCCTGTGATCATGCCCGAATATTTTAGCAATTTCAATAATGCTGCATCCCTCTGAAAGACTTTTTACAATTTTTGACTTTTCAGAATCAGTTACATCTCTTTTTTGGCACATTTTTGCCTGAGGAAAAGAAGCAGCCTAATAATTATGCACACCTTGATCTCCTTAGACCACACCCTCCCTCATTACACAAATACACATCACCTGATCTGCTTATATCCACTAAGCATTCAGGTTTATACAGCTCGGAGGTAGAAAATATGCATAAAAATGATATGGTCAAAATACTCACTTGCCTAACAATTGTACACAGTGTATTTATTAAGATGTTATGTACTAGAGATGTTCTAATTAACTTTTCCATATCAAGTAAGTCATCAGTCTTCAACTGCTGTGGAATAAATCCCATCAATCAATCAATGTCATATACATGCAATCCTCAACTTACAACCATTCACTTTGCGACCATTAGAGTTTACAATAGCATTGTCCTCACATCTACAACCGTTCGGTATCCCCACAGTCATATGATCACAATCTCAAAGTTTTGGCAACCAGCTCACATTTACAATAGTCGCAGCATTGCAGGATCATGTAATTGCCATTTGTGACCTTCCAAGCTGTCTTCTGACAAAGTCAATTGGGAAACTGGCAGGGAAGTTTGCAAATTTCAATCATGTGATATCTTGCTTAACAACCATGGCAAAAAGGTCATAAAATTGGTTGTAGTTATTTGATGTATCACCTGACATCTGCACTGCTTAACAATAAGGACTACCTGAAAGTACCATGTTTCCCTGAAAATAAGACCGGGTCTTGTTTTCTTTTGAACCCCGAAATAAGGGCTTGGCCTTATTATCGGAGGGTCCAACCGAGAGAGGCTCCTTTTGTGCGCCATCAAGCCCCGTCCCTCCTACGGGGGAGAATGTAAGCGGCCCAAAGGCACCAAGCTGCACGAGCGTCTGTTCCCTCCCCCACTTGCGCGCCTCCCAGGCCACACCACATCGATGTGGGCGAAGCCGGTGAGCACCTGACTGGAAGCTGCTGGAAAAAGAGAAGATGCCGGTTGGGCCAGCCGCCTGCTGAGAAATCTTCCGGCAGCCGGGGCAGAGAGGTGGCGAAGGGCAACGAGTGCCACAGCCCCACATGGGGAGACTGCGACGCTGCTGCTGCCATCCGAGCACTGAGGATGGCTTCCAAACCCCAGCTGGAAGCAGAGAAGATGCTGGTTGGGCCAGCCACCTGCTGTGAAGTCTTCCGGGAACTGGCGCAGCCACATGGAGTTGGAACCATAGTGCCCATGTGGGGCTGCGGCTCCCTTCGCCCTTTGTTACCTCTCTGCCCTGGCTGTTGGAAGACTCTCTGTCCCGGCTCCCGGAAGACTTCGCAGCACGCAGCTGACCCGACTGGCGACTTCTCCACTTCCAGCAGGTTGCAGCCGGGGTTTGGAAGCCATCCTAAATGCTGGGTGGACACCAGATGGCAAAAAGTGCCGGGTGGCTGCTCTCTTGCGAGTGGGGCAGGAGTTTGCAGGTGAGGGGGATGGATGGATAGATTAATGGATGGGAGGCAGCAAGAATGCTGTGGAGAGAGAGAACGAGAGGCAGATCCCGATCAGCTCAGCTGATCCGTGGGTCACGATTAAGGGCCCCAGCTGTCATTAGCTAGCTGGGGAAGGGCTGCCTCCTATGATGGTCACGCCTACCCCTTCATGAGGGCTTATTTTGGAGAGAGGGCATATATTTACGCCCACCCCAAAAGTCAGGCTTGGCCTTATTTTCAGGACATGTCGTATTTTTGGGAAAACACGGTATTTTGTCCAAATGTGCCAACTTTTGAGGAATTAAATCAGTCTGTTTAAATAGTAAGAAAGGTCAAGGAATTCAAAGTTCTCCTGCCTTTCGTAAGGCAGGGGGAGCCATTGTAGGGTCCTGGCATGTAGACGTGCCCACAGTACAATGGAAATGCAGGACACCATCTTACCCAGGAGTTGCGACAGGAGTGCAAGAGATACTGTACCTTCGTTCTGGAGGCGCCTAGCCAAGGCCTGTAAGCTGTCTTGTCTCTCCTGTGAAAGGGAGACCATGCACAAAGAAGTGTTTATAATAGCTCCAAGGTGAAGCAATTGGGTGGTCAGAGAGAAACGGCTTTTCGCGGTGTTGATCAAAAAGGCATGGTCCTAGAGTACCTGGATCGTTGTATGTATATCCTCCTCTGCCTGAGGGCCAGAGTAGGACTGAATCAATATATTGTCCAGGTAGCACTGGGTGTGGATTGCGAGTGCCCGGAGGTGGGCTGCCACAGCTGCCAACAGCTTTGTGAACATTCTTGGCACTGACGACAGGCCAAATGGTAGGGCCTTGTACTGATAATGTTTCCCTGCGTAAAAGAATAGAAGGAATTGCCTGTAGGCAAGCAGGATAGGTACATGCAGGTATGCCTCCGTCAGGTCTATGGAGGTGAGGAAGTCACTTTCTCGGATGCCCTCCAGTATCTTGAAGCGTTTGTAGGTGTGGTGTTTGTTCAGCCTCTTCAGATCTAGAAATGCTTCCCCCCCCCAAGCTCTTTGGGATCACGAACAAGATTGAATAAAATCCCAGTCCCTGTTGGTCCTGAAGGACAGATTGAATGGCCTGGATATCCAGCAAATGTTGAATAGCTGTTTCCATAAGGCCTCTCTTCGTTATGTCCCTCAATACGGGGCAATGTATAAAGAATTTTGGGGGTGGTGGTGGAGAGAAATTCAAGTGTGAAGCCGAACCTCATCGTATTGAGGACCCAACTGTCTGCTGTTGTGGTCTCCCATTGATGAGCAAAGAGACTTAGCTGTCCACCGATGGGAAGGTCGGACTTGCAGTCACCTGGAGCCACGAAATGACCACTTTCCCAGAAACAATTAATGGTTCTGAAATCCAGACCTGTATGGCTGTCTGTCCTGTCTGCCAAGGTAAGGCCTCTGGGACAGATTGTAATCAAGTCCCGTGTCTGGGGTCCAAAAGGCCTGCCTCCGAAAATAGGGTGAGGGATGACAGTCGACTCCCCTGTACAGGGAAGGCAGGGCCTTGCCCATCCCTGGTCTCAACCAGGATGAGGTCCAGAGCCTCCCTGAACAACTTGCTGTCTTTGAAAGGAGCAGAAGCCATAGAAGGCAGTGGGCTGTCACCAAGGAAACGATGGATCTAGATGCAAACTTTGTTGTATTCAGGGTGGCATCGGCTAAGAACTCAGCATCAGCCACCAATTTATTGATGTCTTGGTGAAATCTGACATCCTCAGGAGGGGCTCTCGCTTGCATCTGGCGAAGCTAGAGCAAGGAGGCCTATTGAAAATGAAGTGGAAGTAGTGGCCTTTATTGCCCAGGCAACCGCCTCTTAAGCTCTGCGGAGAGCCAATTCCATCCTCTTGTCTTCTGCCTTGAGGCTCTCAATTATATTGGTGGTCAGTAGTGCAACTGATGTCAAGGCTGCCACCGCACCATCTAAAGCTGGCATTTGCAGGACCTCAAAAAGGTCTGCGGCTATGTTAGTTTCTTTTCAGTTACAGTCTGGGGAGGTCCCGCCCCTGGACTGGCCCATTGCCTCTGAACCACATCCAGGAAGAGTTTGGGTGATGGAATTACCTCGCTCTCAATGGTCATCTTTGAGAAGAGCAGATGACCGGAATCCATTAGACCCCAGAGCTGCCACAGGGGCACGGGTAGATCCCAAATTGGTTGTGTTTTTGGCCTTGTGCAACACGGATGTGAAGAGATCAGGCTGAAAAAGGCCTGTCAAGGGTTATGGCTCAGGGGCCATATTCTCAAAGTGTGATAATCAGATCGTCCTCTCCAGAGGAGTCTCCGCTCTGAATGGAAGGAGCCTGAGAAGGGACGTTAGTTCTTACCTGATACACTCCTTCTCGTTGAGCGGAGAGAGCATCCAGGAATGGGTCGAACTCATCTGTTCAATTGATTGTACTGATTCTGTTAAAGTTTCAATGTCCCGACCCTGTTGCCAGGACCTCCCAGCTTTTGGCAAGGATGAAAATACAGACTCAACGTTTCATCACTGTTGGTGTTCCTCCTTGAACAAAGACCAGACTGATAAAGGGTGGGGCTGGATGTTGTCTCCACTCAACGAGAAGGAGCGTATCAGGTAAGATCAACGTTTCTTCTCCGTATTGGTGGAGACAGCATACAATGGGACATACCAAAGCCGGCTGTCCCCAATGTTATGGGCGGGCTCCAGTCTTGTTGGAGGATTGACCTTCTATATAGACCCTTTGGAGGACCCAGCATCCAAATACCATCTCCACCGAGGCGAAAATGTCCAATGTATAATGTTTTATAAATGGTGAAGGTGAAGTCCAAGTGGCCGCTATGCATATTTCCTCAAGAGGCCTGTGTGGCCCATGCTGCTGACATAGCCGCACTTCTGGTTGAGTGTGCAGTTACTTGTGTGGGTTTCAGCAGGGACTGCAATTCATTTGCCATGGTGATGGTTAGTCAGAGCCACCTACCAATGGTAGAAGGAGTGACTTTGCAGCCCAAGGGAAGGTGGTTGGAAAAAAATGAATAACGACTCCATCTTTGTAGGTCAGCCATTCACTTAATATAGATGTGGAGAGCCCTCCTCACTTCCAAAGAATGCCAGCACTTTTCCAAGGGATGGACAGGATTAGGGCAAAAGTTGGGCAAGACCAATTCCTGTGTTCTGTAAAAAGATGTGTTGTTGTTTGGTATAAAAGAAGGGTCCAATCGCAGGACAACACGATCACTATGGAAGACACACAGGTCACTTCTTATTGATAGAGCGGCTAATTCAGAGATTCACCTAGCAGATGTAATTACTACCAAGAACGCCACCTTGCATGATAGGAGGCGAAGACAGGTCAAGCACAAAGACTCATATGGGCCCCCCATGAGTGATCTCAGCACCCTGGACAGGTCCCAAGTAGGGTACCTGAACACTACCAGGGGACATAAATTAGTAGCTCCCTGGATGAACCTCCAGACTGTTGGTTTTTGAGTGAGAGACTCAAGGGACCCACAAGTTAAAACAGATGATAAAGCTGCCACTTGTCTCTGAATGGTGTTGGGCAAAATCCCATTATCTAGGCCCTCCTGAAGGAAGTCCAGGATCTGGGCTATCGATACTTCAAGTGGCAATGTGCGTGACCTGTCACACGATTTGCAAAACGCTTTCCAAGTAGCAGAGTAGATCTGTTCTGTGGAAGGCCTCCGGGAAGCTTGAATAGTCTTGATAATCCTGGAGGAGAAGTTGTCTTCTCTCAGAATGTGCCACTCAAGCGCCAGGTAATAGTAGCCACTGTGGGTCCGGGTGGACCAACACCCCTTGGCTGAGTGAGACGACGCTCTGAGGAATCCTCCAGGATGGGGCCATCGAAAGTGTCATGAGATCGGTGAACCAAGATCTTCGGGGCCAATGAGGTGCCAGCAGCGGTACCTCCGCCCTCTCTTCCAGAATTTTGCGAAGAGGGAGGAATGCATAAAGGAATCCTGGTGGCCACAAGCTGCAGAGAGCATTGGCCTTCTCTGCCCCTTGTGCTGGAAATCTGGAGTATAATCTTGGGAGTTGCGAGTTCTCTGGGGTGGCAAGCAAGACCACCTCTGGGATGCTGGAGCAGTCTGTCAGGTGTCGGAAGATGGATGGGTGCAGAAGCCACTCTGTGTGGTCGATGGCTGACTGGCTGAGCCACTCTGCCTGCACATTGAACTCCCGATATGTGTTCCGCTGCTAAGAAGCATAGATGTCGCTCTGCCCAAAGGCCCAGTCTCTTTATCTTGGCTTTAAATCTTGGCTTCTAACATCAAAAACCTGGATCTGGTGCCCTCTTGACAGTTTATATGCGCCTTCGTGGCCACATTGTCAGTTAGCACTAAAACATGTCTGTCTGAGATTGATTATTGAAATCGACGGAGGGCCAGATATACAGCAAGTTGATGTTCTGTCGTAGCTCCCGGGGGCTCCACTGGCCCTGAGCTATCTGCTACTGTAAGTGTGCTCCCCAGCTGAGGAGACTGGCATCCGTTGTCACCACCAGGAGCTGTGGCTTGTGGAAGAGCCATCCTTTGGCGATGGTCAGCGATCTCCACCAGTTGAGAGATCTGAGGACGTTGTTAGCGACCTGGACCTTGGTTGTCGAGTTGCTTCTGCCCGCCTTCTGGAATGGTAAAAGAAACCACTGAAGGTCTCTGGAATGTAAGTGTGCCCCTGGAGAGATGGCAATGGCAGAAACCATTTTGCCCAAGAGTTGGGATAGCATGACCAAGGGCACTTTGCCTTCTCTCTGGATCTTACTAGCTAGATCCCTGAGACTGACCTGCCTCTCCTGTGACAAATATACCTTGCCTTCAATAGAATCAATCACCGCCCCAAGATGGATCAGGTGTGTCGAGGGTGTCAAATGACCCTTCTCCATATTAATGGAGAAACCATGGTGTTTTAGAGTCTGGATTGTTACCTGGAGATCCTCTCTGGATTGGACTCTAGAAGAGGATTGAATTAGAATATCATCTAAGTAACATTGGACACACACGGGTAAGGTTCTGAGATGTGCTGCCAAGGCGGCTAGAACTTGAGTAAATGCTCGAGGAGCTGATAAAAGCCCAAAGGGTAATGCTCTATACTAATAGTGGTACCTGCATAGTAAAATCTAAGGTATGTCCTATGTAAGTGAAAAATAGGAATATGCAGGTATGCCTCAATCAAGTCAATTGAAGCAAGGAAGTCGCCCTTTCTTATGCCAGTGAGAACTGATTGCAGAGACTGCATTTTGAATTTTTTATATATGATATATCGGTTCAATCTTTTGAGATCCAGAATAGGTCTCCACCCACCCGAGGTCTTGGGAACTACAAATAAGAGAGAGTAGAATCCCTGCCCTAGTCAATCCTCTGGCACCCTCTGGATAGCCTGAATGTCCAGTAGGTGTTTCATGGCCAAGTCCATGAGGGTTTTCTTATTCGTCTCTTTGGATACTGGGCAGCATATAAAAAACCTCGAGGGAGTGTACAGGAACTCTAAGAGAGAGTCCGGAACGTACAGTCTCCTTGACCCAGATGTCCAATGTACTCTCCTCCCATTGGTCAGCAAATAAGACCAGTCTGCCCCTGATGGAAGAGTCGTGGTGCAGGTATCAGTGGCGTTGGAACGAACTATTTCTTCCCCCTCGAAAGAGCCATTTATATTGGAAGGATCTACCTCTAGTAGGCCTGTGCTGCCGACTCCTCTGCCTTGGTCCAAAGGACCTCCGAACATGGGTAGTCATCATACCCAATTCGGATCCCTGAAATTGAAAATGTTGAAAGAATAGGGAATAGTGAAACTCGCCCCTGCACTGAGAGGATGCTAAGATTATTTGCTTGTCCTTTGTTTCAACCAGCAATGGCTCCAATGCCTGTCTCCAACAGCTTGTTCCCTGTAAAGGGAGCAGAAGCAAGGCTCCATTTGTGGCAGGCATTTGCCTGCCAATGTCTTAGCCAGAGCAGCCACCGAGGCATCACCATGGATGCCATGGTTTTAGAAGCAAAGCGGGCTGTGTTCAGGGTAGCATCAGCCAAGAATTGCACTGCTGCTATAATTTTGTGAAGGTCTTGTTGCAACGTGGTGTCCGCGGTCGGAATCTTGTCCTGCAATTGTCTAAGCCAAATTAAAGTTACTCTATTAAAAAAGGAAGCAGTGGTTGCTGAATGAAATAGCCCAGGCTGCCCCCTGGTGAGCCCTTTGAAGCGATTGATCTGAACGCCTATCCTCAGATCTTAAGCCGTCCTCAGGCTCTCCAGGGATATTGGAAGATGACAACAAGGTTGCTATAGGCATGTCTGCTGAAGGTGTCTGCAATATTGTTACCAGCTCTGGACCAACATTGAAAAATCATCTATCTGCAGCAGAAGGAAGTGGTGTTGACCCAGGTGTTGTCCACTGTCTTTGAACGATATCTACAAAAAGCTGAGAAGGGACAGTGTCCACTGCCTTGTTTGGTTCAGAACAAAACGGATCCGCTGTTTCCTGGGAACGGGATGACCTGCCCCCTCCTCGGATGATCCGAGCCTGGCCACATTCGTGTCTTTGAAAAGTAGTGATTTAAAGATGCTTGATGGAAACAGTCCTGTAAATGAAGGCTGCTCAGAGAATAGGCCTTCGTAGTCAGAAAGGTCTGGCTCTCTGTATTCTCCTTCCTCTAAAAGTGATGGTCTGCTCCCCTGTGATGGAGCCGGGGAGTCTGGATCCTGGAATGATGGAAGGTTGTCAGGACCTGGCTCCATATGAGTGTCAGACAAGTCCGACACATCAGAGTATGCCCTTCTGGGTTGTTGGAAACCCTTCGCAATACTCTGTTGAATGGCTCTGGCAATAATTTCCTGGATATTGTCAGGCAAGAAAAATCCTGGGTTCGACTCAGGACGTAGATCTGCGACCGTTGGATTTGAGGTGGCTTGAGGGGCCTCCTTGGGATCCTGACCTGGAGCCCCACTACACCCTGGTGAATCTGGAGCGGCAGCAGATAGTCCCTGGAAGTTCGCAATGGAGATAGGCAAGGGAAGTTTTGTAGATACGTGGTCTGGGGCATCCCATGGCGACCTTTTGCGGTGGTGAGGCTCATTTACAGTACTTGATTCACCCAATGGTGCCAAATTAGAGGCTCTGTCTTCACTAGCCCTGCTACAAATCTTTTGGAGAGCCTGATTCCTGCGCCTCTCATCACTCTGGGAGGTTTTGGAGGTGGTATTATGTCAGCTTGACTTGGTGTGAGCTCTAGAGACTTGTTTTTCTCTGCCTTAACTCTCCGTTTTGCTCCTGGAACTTCCAAGGCAGCTCTCTGCAGGGTCTGTGTCCGCCATTTTAGATGCAATAGCTTTTCTGCCATGCTTAAACTTACATGAGGCTTTAGGCATTGTCTTGTATGTGTGTGTATCTTTCACACAGCCAAATTACTTTCAAATTGGTGCCCGTATTGGGCTGTCGTGCCAGCCCCCGGACTGGGCTTGCCAATGCCTTCTCACCGCACTTAAAAGGTAGAGTGCTAGACACCTAAAATGGCAGTTCAATATTGAAGAAGTACGAAGCCCCATACAATGGCACTCCTGCCCAGAAGTTGGTGTAGGAGATTGTTAAATGCCACATCTTGTAACTATAGAGGGTAGGCTGGGGAACATGAGGCATCTAGAGTAGCACTGCAGGGCACAGACACATGGTTGTGATTAGGAGCGCAAGACTCCAAAAGATGGTGGTCTCTCAGTTAATGGAACGGTAAGCTCTTGAAATTGCCGCACCACCATTCTGAGTTGGCAATGCAGTTTAAACTTATGTC
Organism: Sibynophis collaris; assembly: GCA_036250565.1. NCBI lineage: Eukaryota > Metazoa > Chordata > Lepidosauria > Squamata > Sibynophiidae > Sibynophis > Sibynophis collaris. The sequence goes on along the minus strand of JANHFK010009153.1, from coordinate 17,298 downwards.
AGTTATAGCGCTGAATTCGGCTTATTCTAGGCATTCATTTGCCGTTCTCTTAGCGCCAGGAAGTGCTGGGCTCTGGCCAAAGATGCAGGATGGCCAAATGGGAGCACGAAGCTCCACTGATCTTCTGCAGTGGTGGGCGGCAAATTAGGTAAATTGGTAAAATGGCCACCTGATCAGCCCTTTCAGGAGCGCGAAAGCTCCTCCAAGCAGCTGGGGAGCGTGAAGCTCCACTGTTCCATTTCTCAGCTGCCTCGGGAGCATTAGACTCCACATCTATTCTGGAACGCTGCAGCTCAACGGAGAGTAATCACTGAGCATACGGCGTTCTTGCTCTTCAGGCAGCTGAGAACTCCCCACCATGGCCGGAGCAGAAGCTCTAGCCGGCATCCTTACAGCAGCTCTACCACTGGCGAGAGTCTGCTGGTCACTCATAGTTATAGAAGAACCTGAATAAATTTAAGGAATATGATTTTTTTTGAGGAAAGAAGCTTCCAGAATAGGCAATGAAGGAGAAACTCTCGACACGTCTGTCAAGTCTGAAGGACTGAGTCAAAAACTGGGAGGTCCTGGCAACAGGGGCAGGACATTGAAACTTTAACAGACTCAGTCTGATCAACTGAACAGACGAGTACGACCCATTCCTGAATGCTGTCTCCATCAATACAGAGAATAAAGGCTCTGAGGTTCCATCCAGGGGCACTGTGCTATGGGTCCCAATTGCTGGGCCTGGTAATGAGGGAAAATCGTTTAAGAACTCTTTGGTTAACAATATCTAGCCTATACAAATTATTTTTACTTTGCCAATTTTGCTAATACTGTCATCTTTCATCTGCTTTTATCTGTGCAATTTTTCTTCTGAAAAAGCCATTTCAGGCTTGAATATTTCTCTTATGTGCTGATTGATAAAAATAAATGCAAGATATATTGATTTCAATATTGGCTTCCCGGACAGTTCAAAGAATTGGACTATAGTTACAATAAAAAAAGTGATGAGGGATGGCTAACTCCAGTTCAATTACCTTGTGAAGCACAGTAATAATCTAGGCCAATGACTCACAACCTTTGCGGCTTGGTGGCCTGGCTGGGGGAAGGCAGAGGGGAACTGGGCCATGTGAGTAGTGGGCTGTAACGCATGAGCATGCAGCCCTTGCATGAGTGGCGGGCTGCCAGGCATGTGTGCAACTCGACTTGCACAAGTGATGAGCTGGCGGGCAGGTGCTTGAATGCCCACCGGCCTGTCACTCATGAAGTTGAGCTGTACCCATGCACTCTGGCCAGCCACTCACATAGCCCAATTCCAAATAGGCTACGGCCCGTAGTGGGCCATGGCCCAGGGGTTAGGGACCCTGAGCTAGGCAACTTCTTGAGATACTAGTTACTAGATGGTATAGAATAATATCTAGGGGCCAGTGATGGTGGCAGCTTCTGAAATCGATCCGGGGAGGAATGGATGGCTTCTTCCCTTTCAGCCCCTTATGCATTCGCTAAAAGAGCCAAGTAGCAATTTCTTGGGGAGAAAAGGTAAAGGGGGTGAATAAATATTCCTCCCCCCTCAGGCGCCCCCCCCCTTGACTTTGCTTCTCAGAAGGTTGTAAAAGTGGATCACGTGACTCCAGGAACTGCAACCGTCATAAATGAGTCAGTTATCAAACATCTGAATGTAAATCATGGGACTATGGAGATGCTGCAATGGTCATAAGTGTGAAAAATTGTCATATGTCACTATTTTCAGTGCTGTTGTAACTTCGAACAGTCACTAAATGAACTGTTGTAAGTTGAGAACTATCTGTACATTCAAGTATCTGCTTAGAAACTACGAGAAACAGGATGCTGAACTAAACTGGAATCTAGTAGTGATGTTACTATCTTCTTTACATGGAAATTTTAGCCATCATAAATATCAGTGTAAACAATAATTAACAATAACCACTGTGGAAGTAATAGTTTAAATATTAAATATTCCTTTATAAAATAAAAAACATACTAATTGCTGACAATTTAAATCTATACAGACCTTCCAGTAGTCAGATTGTAAACTGTAGTACCTCTGGTATGCAGATAATGCTGAAATAGAAAAAAATATTTATGAGAAAACAATAGGAAGTATAGCATCATGCCTCATCTTAACTGGTCAATATATTTAATAAAAATATTCTGGCTATATAAATAAAGTTACTGCATGGGAGAAACAGAAATAAAATTATATACCCATTTATGCAGAATTTCAGCAAAATTGTTATGGATATAATTTAATATAATATAATTTATTTTTACATTCATATTTACATGCATTTATGAATTTTATTTAAACAATCTGTGCATCCTAGTGAGTATATATTGTGCCTAATAGTCAAAAGTATCATAGGTTCATAGAAATTATGAAATTTTCAACTCATACACTAAAGAATTCATGTAAGAACATTTTTTGTGATGAAAAAATCCACACTTTTATGTTAAAAGACATAGCAAAAGAGTAATACCGAAGACCCATACGTATTTATTTACTTTAAAATGCTATTAAATATTTGAATAACAATTTTAAAAATTGCAGTGCTTTTTTAAAAAGCCTGAATGGACACAGACAGAAGCAGCAGAGGAATACAATCATCTTGCAACAAGCTGGGCAGCAAAAAAAATTAATAAATGAAATAGTAGGAAAGATAGGCTGGGAAGTTCCCATTACTAGGGAGAGGAAAGAGAGAATGTGAAAGTAAAGATAAAGAATTGGAGGAAAAGAAAGTGGGGAAGGTAGGGTGGGAAATATTAGACAGGAATATTGAGGGAACATAAAAGTAAAAAGTGGAAACCAGAAGCAGAGGAAATGCTTGAGACAGCTCCAAAAGTAAAGAAGACAAGAAATTTAGGACTAAAGAGGTTGTAAAAAGTTGTGGGGAAAGGGCGCTGTGGCGAGACGGGCTGAAACAGCCAAGCTCTGACGAGCTTGGTGAAATTGGCCCGACAAACCGCTGTAGGAGGGTCGCAAGAGACCCCCTACCGCCTTGAAGGGGCGGTGGGATCACAACTATCGTCTGGTGGAGACTAATTTGTATCTAGGGGAGGAAAAAAAAGTATCCTGGCGGTGGTGTAGCAGCTAAAACATGCAGCGGAGCTTTGGAAATGCAATGACGGAGAAACAAGGAAAGGGGATATAAAGATTCACTGTGAGTTACTTTTTTGCTCGATTTGGAGATTAAAAGTATATTTGACTTCAAAAAAACCTGTGGAAAACTAGAAATTGGGATAAGAATTTGGATTGGTAAAAGGGACATAAACATTAATTTTTAATAAAAAGAATTCTCAACCGGAACTGCAAAATTTGAAGAGCCATCTGGCGGTGAGGAGGATAAACTACACCTTCGGCTATCTGAGAATTAACAAAAGCTGTGACTGTATTGACCTTGACGAGCTCCTGAGATTGCCTTGGGGAGTGAAGGTAACGAAGAGGACAACAAGAACATTGCACCATGATATTAGAAATACAGAACTTAATTAACCTTTTTCAAAAGTGGAT
>JANHFK010009153.1:0-13687 GCA_036250565.1 Sibynophis collaris | reverse complement strand
ACACCTGGGGTGGGGGGGTACTGAGGATGAGTTTGTAGCATCAGGGGGGCAGTGAACTGAAAAAGTTTGGGAACCATTGTCTTAGTCCCCCTGTGCAGCGCCTGCTTTGCCAACTGAGTCCTGACCAAGACAGCAAAGGTACAGGGGGCTTGCCAGGAAGCCCGACACCCAGCACCCTGCTAGGAGGAGCCCAGGCAAGGCTGTGGGTTTGGAGTTTCCCTGACCGGCATATGGCGCTACTGAGGTGGTGGAGCCGAGAGCCCAGCTGCCGGCGGGGGAATGGCTGTCTCGCTAGGGAACAATCTGGGAACTTGTTTGTCCTCCAGTAAGAGGCGCGCCAGCCCTCTTTGAAAATTGGGGGTGCATATGCAGGGTGTGCACATGTACAGTGGAGGTCTGTACATGTATGCGCAAATGGGGGGTGCATTGCATTATGGGTGCTGGCACGCGCGAGCGCACTTGCATTTTTGGCAAGCAATGCCAAAAAGGTTCACCATCACTGGCATAGGGCCATGTTCCTTGTGGGACCATCTCTCCCTGAAGGTATTTGTATGTTCTACTAGGTTATATAAGAGCGTGCATGCTCCTGGTACCCTCCCTTAAATGCTGACATTTGATGGTAGCTTGGAGGATCCTACCCATTTGTTTTCTGGAGAGCTGAGAACATCTGCTATTCCCCCAAGCAATGAGCTACGATGGGGGTTGAGGACATTAGGTGTGGCACTTGGGAGCCAGAGTATCTTTGTTTTTTAACTATGTTTTATGGATTATTGTTAGCACCTACAGTCATTGTATGAGATAGTTAATAAGATTTATATGACTGCCTAATTAATCAAATAAAATAAATAATTTTGAAATTGTAATTATCCAGTAACACAACCTTTTCATGTGTTAAAGATACTATGACTGTGCCTAGTATTTTTCATGTACAACAGTACAGTTCCTGAAACCAATCCCAAAGTAAGCAAGATTTCCATCATTTGCCAGGATTTCTCTGGATGGTATCAGCCTGTCTGTTGAGTCGGACTGTGAACTGGTGAAGCAGAGTCTGAGAGGTCCTGAGCTTATTAACTGAGTAGCTAGCAGGTTCTCAGTTATCTCTTAAATGAGGCTCAGAAAGAGCAAAACTCATTGGAGTATGAGTCAGGAGCAGTCAAGTAATCAGCCACCTGTTGCAGAAACTCAGCAATAGAATGAGTCACTTGAACTAGAGTCCGAGCAAGAGAAAATTCTTAGCCTTTACATATGCATAAATAGAAAAGATGTGCTCAGGGAAGCTTCTCAAAAGAAAAAGGAATGGTTCAAGAAAAGAGGCAGGCTCAAGTCAGAACTATAAAAAATGCGCCTTCAACTTTTGTGGACAAATCACTTTCCAACCTCAGACACAGCTTCATTAACATAAATTGCTTTTTATTCCTGGATTGACCTTTGGGCTAATAAAGTATTAATACTTTAATGTTAAGTTTAAGATCAGCTTTAATTGTTGGATCCTGGATTTATCCGAATGGAACCTCAGCTTCTGCAATAAACTTGTTTTCTAAAGCTCTCACATTTCCACATTGTGGTGAGATTTACAGAACTCTGAACTAAGTTTGACTTCTTGCATTTGTAATTACTGGCACAGAGTAGGGGGTTATATTACTTTCAGAACCAAAAGAGGGTGAATTATGAAGTTCCATATTGCAAACAATAAGGAAAGAAAAATAAACATAATAAAATGATTATCCAAGAAAAATAACGTTTTCTTAAAAAATTAAAATATAGTAAGAAAAAAATGAAGCCAATTAAAAAATGGTTCTCCCTCCTCTGTAAATATATGTGTGCATGTTTTTGTGTGGTGTGTGTGTGTGTGTATGTTCACATAAACATATATGCACATATACACACATACATGTATATCATTTTTTCTCCAGATTTTCCTGACATGCTAAATGTTACTGGGAATAAAAAAATATAATCCTGGAGAAGAGTATAAAGCAAAGAATTATTTTAAACAGTTCTACTTATTTCCATATGTATTGTAAAAAAAAAGACTAGGTATTCTAGTAGGAATCTATTATGAGATTTTCTTGAAATCTTAAACTTATTGTGGGACATCATAAACAAATCAGATTCAAGGATGCCATCCAACTCCAAACTTGGGTACATAATTGATATATAATAGAACAGAACAGTATTTGCCTTTTCCCCCTAAAATCTTTCTATATAAATAGAACAGGAAATAGCAAGAATGTTTACTCAATTAGACCAAACCTGGTGCTTAAACAACATCAATACTGAAACTAAAAAGCATGTAATCTAAAAAGCAAATAGAATGCCCCTCTCCCATAGCTAAGAGAGTTGCCCAATAATGTAAAATTTCTGTAATGTATGTTGAGATAGTTGCTTTGCTTCCAGTCTGACAAGGGTCAAATCACTCAAACTCAACTTCAAAAGAAATTATTAGTAACAGATATACCATACATTTTAATGTATTGCCAGTGTGTAAGATTAAAGAAAACTGATCTAAACTTTATCTTTGCATTAACATAAAATATTAACACAATAACAAAGATGTGTTTCAATACGAAATTCACTACTGTATTTAGTTACATTGTTCAAATTCAGTAAATACAGGTAGTACTTGACTTATGATCCTAATTGAACCCAAAATTTCTGATACTAAGCGAGACAGATTTCAAGCGAGTTTTGCCCCATTTAATTATCTTTCTTGCCACAGTTGTTAAGTGAAAGTGAATCACTGTAGTTGTAAACTAGTAGCATGGTTAAACTTGTAAGAAGGTCACAAAAGATGATCACATCACCCCAAGACACTGCAACCATCATAAATACGAGTCAGTTGCCCACTGTCTGAATTTTGATCAAATGACCACGGAACTGTTGCAATGCTTGTAAGAAGTGAAAAATTGTCATAATTCACTTTTTTAGTGCTGTTATAACTTTGAACAATCACTAAATGAACTATAGTGAATCAAGAACTACCTGTATATAAAAATGCGTACTCCATTTATTTGTCTAGAGTAGACTACCTGGATTTTCTCAACAATGGAGCAACATGATTTTCTTCTTTCCATGTATACAGAAATGTTACCGAAGTATTTATATTACTACACCAAGTATCAATATTATAAATTATACAGTATACTTGGAATGGTTGATTAAATAAATAAATATCATTTGTGAACAAGACTGCTTATGCACATATACAATTGTATTTCAAGATGTCATTTTTCATAATAAATATAGTTGAAATAAAAATAAAGTGGTAGGTTATACGAATTTAGTGTTGATCTTCTTAATCTGGCCCTTAATTACTTTCTTCAAAGACTTAATTTAAAAGAAATATATAGACTCCAGACAGACTTCTCTAACCTGATTATTTTCTGAAAATATCATATTCAGTTGTAAGAACCAAGAAACAATACAAGATGTAATGGATATTTTATGGGCCCCCTATCAATATAATTCCAAAAGTAGATGCAAAATTATTGACAGCATTATGCAAATGACAATCCAATATTTTCTAATTAGTAGCAGATTGAGAGATTTCAGAAATAGTTTTTAGATTAGGAAATCTAATTTACATAAAATAAGATAAGCATAGGTAAGATATAGGTTTAATTATATATGAAACTATTAAAATGTATATCAGAAAGCATGAATTGTCTTATCTAGCTTGTTCTCTACATTCATATGTTGCTAGTTATAAAAGAACCAGAGATGGCCTTGAGGAAAAATTTCTAAATGAGTGCAATCTTGAAAGAAAACTTATTTTCCTTAAGTGATATGAATGGAATATATAGAGCGATAGGCCATTCAAAGATTCGAGCATGTGATTTTTTTGGTGAGCATCTGCTTTAAAAAGGTTTGTTTGTGTCAGTTTAAGCATTAACCTACACACAAACATATGGCAAAGGAATATACCTAAAAGCATGACTGATCTGATTGTTCATTATGAAAGAAATGGTGATGATGAGAGATTATGAATTTGAGACATAGCATTTTGGGTAATATCAGAAATCAATTTTCGGGGTGGAAACAAACAAAGGAGAAGAGGCAATGTGAAAGGAGAAATATTTGCTGAAATAGAATGAATGAGTGCTGGTAATAATGTGTCCTTGATTGGTTCAATGTACTTATATGTAAGGAATGCTCATGGTAACATTAGAAATATGCTTGTTTGGCATATTAAAATACATATAATTTTGCATGTAGACAATAATAGGTTATCGTTTAAAAACTCATATAATTTGCATCAAGTACAGGTAGTCCTCAAGTTACAAATGTAATGGAATCTGTCCATTCCATTCATAACCCGAGGATTCGAGGGAGTGAATCTCATACCTTGAATGGGATCACTCCCGCCTTTGCCCATGCATTAGCTAATCACATGTGAGGCTCATTAAGTGCACATGAGATATTTCAGGGTGGAGAAGGCCGGGGGGGGGGGGTACCAATGGAATAGGTCACCTGCCCAAGACCTCCCTGACCCACTGAAATACCTCATAATGCTCACAATTGCTTCCCTCCACCCAACCTGCCACACCGGGTCACTTACTTCTAGCCTCGTGTGCCTCTCTGCAGTTCTCCTCTCCAGCCTCGTGCACCCCTCTGCAGTTCCGTTTGGGCCTCCGCATGCCTCGCCCAGCATGGCTAAAATGGAGCTTCTGAGGAGCAAATCTGCCCCCCCCAAGGCTCCGTTCGGCCCTCCCCCAGCCCGTTGCAGCCTGAAATGGAGCCTCCGGGGGCCAGATTCAGTCCTCCGGGGCTCCGTTTGGTCCATTACAGGCCAAAATGGACCCTCCACGGGCTAAACCTTCATTTTGGCCTGCAACAGGCTGGGGGAGGCCTCTGGACAGTTGAACAGGGCTTCTGAGAGTTAGATCCATCTCTCAGAAGCTCCATTTTGGCCAGCAAGATACCAGGTGACGCCTCTGGATGCCCAAATAGGATAGATCCTCCCCTCAGAAGCTCCATTTCAGCTGGCAAGGTGCCAGGCGAGGCATCTGGACGACTGAAAGGAACTTCTGAGAGGCAGATTTGCCCCTCAGCCGGCAACGTGTAGGACAAATGTTGCAGACCCTCTGCAGTTGTTAGTAAGGGCAAACAACTGCTGTAGTGCTGCAAGATTCGTAATTTCGGGCCTTGTTTGGAAACGCTAGGGAGCACTGATCAACATTTAACTTCAAACTTTTACTAAGGGAATACTCGCAACCCAAGGAATTACCTATATTAGACTGTATGATAGAGTGAGGAATATGTGTTTGAAAATAAAGGTATTAAGTATTGCAAGTTATACATAAATGACAAAAATTAGAGGAAATAGATAAATTTGCTTGTCTTAATCGAATTTTTAGATCATAGAATGAATGGGAAAAAATGTAAGATATGCAAATGCTGCTAGAAATGTAGTTGATGCTACATAGTCTATGGTAAGGAATGAATGTTGAAATAAACAAAAATGGATTATGCTTCTGCCCATTTCATTAACATGGACATAGATATGTCAAGAGAAACACAGAAAGGAACAGATTAATTTAAAGATCGAGAATATAAATGACTAGATATGAATAAAGGGAGACTGAAAACAACGAGTGACCGGTAGAAAAGAAATAAGGTTATTTGACCCTAAAGATATAAGGAATAACTAATCACTAAAAATAAATGAAAACGAAATGAGTTCAGAGGAAATGAAAGACTGAGAAAGTTGTGGTTAGAAGGAGTTGAGGGGATTATCAGAAAAGTTTGAAGAACAAAAATTAGTATGTAAATGGACATGATGGAAGCAATAATGGTTTGCATGGATAAAAACGTGCAGAGAGGAACAATGAATGGTATTGATTTAAAATGAATTTGGTTGGGTTTTATTTTATCTCCTACCTTTAATTTAATTTCCTTGTTATTGCTTTTCTATGTATTTTGTATAATGTTGCCTTTCTAAAAAAGGGGAAAAATGTAAATACTGTATTATGTATGTAGTACTGATCTAGGATTCTGAGGGGAAAAAATGCTAAAATAAATTATAATAGACTTACCTTTTGGATAATCTTCCAATAAAAGGTTGAAGTGACCTAACTGGCAAAAGAAATCTGATTCAACTTTTCCTTCTGCTTTTAATATTAACGATTCATAGCAGCCAACAGCCTGGAAAAAAAAGGATATTCTTTAAAAATATACTCTGTTGATAACATATACTTTAAAATTGACTTTTGTTGCAAAGCTAAGAAGCAATCCCATATTTTGTCATTTTACATAATATTAGTTTTTCTTTTAGAGAAATGCATATGTCCTTATTTTAAATTGCTTAATTTTCATTTTAAAATTAAATATTATTCTGCCCTGCTACATGCATAATTTTCACTCTGAATAAAATAACCTAATCATATCATATATTTCAATAATTATTAAATATTAAGATGATAGGTTAGTTTAATACATTAACGTATTAGTCACTTGTCTATAAGAACAATTCTGCTGTAGCAGAAATTATAAATGAAAGAGTAAATCTATTTTAGCATTAAATACCACACAATTCTGGCATATTTTATGAAACTAGAAAAAATGATTTTTTAATATAGTAGCTTCAGATCCATGTACCCGAAAAGTATCTTTTTATAAGCCATATCTAAAATTGTAAGAAAAACAGCTTGGTGAAATATAATAATTAGGTTCATTTGCCACTCAAATTTGTAAAAATTTAGGTGAGAATGAAGAACAAATGATTGAGAGAAAAAAATCCATCAATATTTCTGTGCCGTAGCATTCCTATGTCTATATTCTGAAATTTTCTACCTCCATTTGCTAATTAATAAAATGAGTTACATTATATGTACTGTATTAATTCGGAAACATTTTTGTTTGCAAGAAAAATGCTTTAATAATATGGCATGGAGCAAAATTTACAATGGCATTCACTTGGCTATTTTTGTCTCTTTCTTTCCCCCAATTTGTTAGAATACACTTTTAGTCTTTACCCTACACTTTGTCTTTCCTTGTATCAAACTCTCCTTCCACAGAAAGTTTTGAATACATGTACATTAGAATTAAGAATGCTTTTTGGTCAAATTTATTCTGAGCACTGAACAGCAATTATTATTATTATTGTTGTTGTTGTTGTTGTTGTTGTTGTTGTTGTTATCATCTCTTTTATTCATTAAACATGAAACACAGTCAACTGATCATTTAAAAATGTGTAATATCCTTGACTGGTGCTAATGATTGATACGGGTTACTGCCAGCGTCCTAGGTATCAACCAAGTACCTTCTTAAAATATATGATGTTCCAAGTAGCGCAGTTTTTCAGTTCTGCTGGTGTTATTGCAGGAAGCTGCAATATTATTTTTAATAATTATTAAAAATATTATTTTTATTATTATAGTTTAAATATTATAGTTGTTGTTATTATTATTATTTTTATTATTATTATTATTATTGTATCTTCTTGCATGCATATTATATTTGATTAAAAGCATAAAGGTGATTTTTCCATAAATATATGGAAAATAGGGGGAAAATGCTGTAGATATCAGTCCTTTGTATTAAACAAGTGGGATCCAGGCTTGAAGAAAATAAGTTGACAATATCAACATTTACATCCTGAGAAAAGCAAAGAAGCAAATGCCTGAAGAAGCATTACTGCACGGATTAAAATATGTGAACTTGTACTGTTCTATCATCTATTTGCTTTATGAACATTAAACTGAATATTGTCTGCCTTATGATAAAACTTTCAATATGAAAAAAGCTGCCTATCTTGAAAGTGAAATCAAATATCACATTTGACAAAAATACTTCAATGCTGAAAAAAGTATTTGTAATACAATCATTAGATTAAAGATAAAAAATTCACCAGTCTCATCTGTAATTACATTAAACTATAGTCAAACCTATGTGTCAGTTTTCTGAATTATCTCACCATAGCTAAAGGTTAGCAATTTTAATGTCCAGATTTAATTTCAATAATTATCAATTACCTCACCCTTGAAAATAAACTGAAGTATATTGATTTGGTAAGAAGAAGCAGAAATGTAATTGTTTTTACAATGAGCATTGATAAGAGAGAAATTCTTCTACGTTTGTGCACATGTGCACCTTAACAGGTAGTAGTAGTACATAACCAATTTTGTTCTGAAACCACACACATGTAAATTTTATCAGTAGATGGATGAAACACTATCAAAAATCCCAGATTGTAGCTAGCTGGACTGGAAAACTCAAAAAAATATTTTGGAAGGTAATGGCAACCACCTCTGTATGAATGCTAAGAAAGCTACATTGATATAAAATAAAAATAAAAAATGTGCGCAGGTATTAAGTATGATTTGAAGACATCTTTATATATAATAACTAAACTCCATCCACTGTTAAAAGAGGAATCTGTTCCTGTGTCAGATTTTTTTTTTTTGCTATTGTGAATACAGTTTCTTAAATCTGGTGAGAACAACCATATGGCCTAGAGCCGTGGTGGCGAACTTATAGCATGCGTGCCAGAGGTGGCATGCAGAGCTCTCTCTGCTGGCACACGAGCAGTCACCCCAGGTCAGATCTCCGTGACATTTCTTTCATGAGCTTCTGTTTCCCTGCAAATGATGAAACAGATGTTCACAAAAGAAAAAGATCTTACCTCTTGCCACACTGCCAGTGTTGGGATGCCCCGTCTCCCAGCTGGTCTTTGCTGCGCATGCATGCATGTCCAAGGATGTGCACACATGTCTGGGCATGCACTGTTGCACATGCGCACATTTGAGCATGTCAGTGCATGCACACATTCATGCACATCTGCGCATTCATGCATATCCGTACACGCGCACCTTTCAGTTTGTGCATGCGCGCGTGCAATTTGGGCACTCAGTGTCTAAAAGGTTCACCATCATTGGCCTAGAGGACATATACAGCCTACAAAGTAATTATTGAATAGTCTTTGAAACCTGTTTTTCATCTTGCAGTTGAAATACTGCAGAACAGATGAACTGATTGGGATTTTAATGAAGTGTAACATTGGAATTAACTATTTTAATTTTAAAATTATCTATCAATCTATTTATTAAATTTAGAAGACCTCCCAATTCCCACCCAAGATCCTGGGTGACATACAGCATTAAAAATAGTCAGAATAATAAAAACAAGCAAAGATCAGTGTATGTCCAGTAAAAAACATTCATGTTAAGAAACAGAACCCTAAAAGGGGAGTCAATGCCCATCCAAACCCCTAGGGAAATTTCAAGGACTTTCAGGGTGGGAACCTTACAACTTGGAAGAGGTTTTATATAGATGTTAAACATGAAGGGTGAGAATGTCAAGCCCTGAGGCACCCCAAGTATGGGGCTCTGGGCTTGACTTCTTACTCTTGTCAACATCAACAGGAACCCCCCCTCCCCCCAAAAAAGAACCACTACTACAACACGATGGAAGGAACCACTACCTCCCTAAAAAAAATGGCACTGCCATGTGAACTCAATATTACCCCTCAAGTGGCGAAAATGATTGAGAATGTGGTGTGGTTTATTACAGAACGCTTTAAAAATGAAAATTATGTGAACTCCTTCAGTCAGGATTCCATGCCTGAGCTACAGTTGTTGATTGCTGATAATTTGCTAACCAAGTCAGGTGCTCTATAGGATGATAATAGGGCCAACCGAACCTCTCACCACTTCTGCAAGAAAATGCCATCAGGAACCAGGAACTAGTTAAGCCACAATAAGAGCCAAGTTCTCACATCACTCCAAACAATATCAAGGGACCTGGCAGGGCCACTGGAGGAAGAGACTTCTGCAAAATATAGGCCACCCAGTAAATTTATTTTTTCTTAAGTTTCATAAGAGTTGTCAAACTGCTTTGGCAAATTTTGACCAGAAAAAAGAACTCAAATATTAGTTTTTGCCACCTCTGTCTTAAATAATGTTAAGTAAAAAAATCATACCAATATTAACATTGAAACAATTAATGTTTAAACAAGTTCAATGAAAAGCCAAAGCCTAATACAGTGATGGCTAACCTTTTCTGGACTGAGTGCCCAAAGCATATAAGTGTGTGCATGCCCGTACACCCAAAATGCAATGTACACATGCCCCCCACCCTCGCGCATGTGCGTGCCCCTGCATGCACCCTGGGCATGCATGCACAGCCCCCTGCATGCACCCCAGCCCTTCACGCATGTTCATCTCCCGCACGCCCTCCACACGCATGCACGGCAGAGACCTGAAGACCAGCTGCCTGGTGGGAGGCGCACGTGCATGCACAGCAGAGCTGAACTAGGGTGATGGCTCGTGTGCCATCAGAGAGGGCGTTGCGTGCCACCTCTGCCATGGGTGCCATAAGTTCGCCATCACGGGCCTAGTAGATATACTAGGGCAAATCTACTGGGCAAACTATATCAATTAATTTTTATCATATGCAAATCAACGTTGCATTTGTTAAGGTTGGTATATGAAGACTACAAAGAAAACCTCCTCTAGATGGTAAGAAGCATTGATTAATTTTAGAAATTAATTTTGAAAGCTAGTATACATATATAAGTTATTTATTATCATCCTGGTTTTTAGGTAATGAAATATAAACATTTAACATTGACTTTAAAATAATTTTAGCAATTAATTCATGCTAGTGGCCAGAATATGTCATTTTAAAAGCAATGTGGGAGTATTTCTAGAAGGAAGATATTTAAAGCCCCTTGCTTAATACAGCAAATCTCTTTTGACTAATTAAAACAAGCCAGAAGCAGTAAGGAACAGTTTTATAAGTGTCTGACCAAAAAGTCTCAGCTATCAAATTCCTCTAACTAAAACTGAATTAAATCATCATTTGATCAAAATGATACAAATTATAAGAAGCCCAGTGAACATTTGGAGCAATAAATGGTGCTCCAAATTTACAAGTGAATGAATGTTTTCATTTTTTGCTATTAAGTAAGGAAAAAAAGCTATAGCATTATTTATTCAGGAAGAAAGTCCCATCAATGTCATTTGCTTTTTAATGTCATAGTTTGAGAACACATTCGCAAATTATGAATTGTAACAAATGTACATTTTCCATTAGATGAATAGGAATTTGAAGGAGAAAAATTTCAATGAACAATATAAAAACTATCAGGAGCAAAAGGCCAGGACATAGGGTTAGTTCCAATTAAACTGACTTATTACTATTGATGCCTATGCATAGAAATCTATTCAACAAATGGTTAACGCTACTTTGGCACTAAATAAAGGTAAAGGAAATTCAGGAGGGGTTGGACTTAATCCATTTGTGGCTACATAGAAACTCTTAGGCTGATTAATCTTTGACTCCACCCCCAGTTCCTTCTCCTACAAAAACTGCCTGAAAGTATGTTTAAATTATTATCATTGTTTGCCTCATTTTAATCTTATTTTGTGACTCACTCAGAGCTCTGCTAAAAAGTACAAGCCAAATGACCTGAACTAAATTATGGTACTGGAAAAAGTACATTTAAATAACATCAACAGGAACATGGTTCCCAAATTTGTACATTATTCCTAATCACAGTTAATGTAAAGATAAATATATTAAATAAAAACATTTCAATTCACACCCTCTTAGTCTTATTTGTCATTTCATAACTATAATTGATCTTTCTAATAATATGTGGATAATGTCTGAATTGATGCTATATTTTATTCACTGCTATTACACTGTTATGGGTAAATGGACCTTACTATGTACAGAGAACACATACAGGAATCGTATCACCGCAATAACTTACTTGTTTAGTTTCCTTTCTTCTATATCTTTCAACAAAGCAGCTTTAAATTAGTAAGGGAAACACAAGAACTGAAAAGAGGACTTTTCAGAGAGAATGGATTCATTTCTCTCTAAGGCAAATACTATATAGGAACCTTTCTATTCTACTCTTTGAACCAGATAAGTACATTTATTTTTACAATTATATAAAAATATTGAATCATCTCCATAATTACAATTTATACCTAACATGTAATAATTACTAAATGAGAACCATAAATTGATAACAAGTTGCAAGGATGTGAAGGAGGTAAAGTAAGGCTCAAGGAGGGTACAAAGAAGGCAATTGGGGAAAATGCACAAGGGTGGTGCAGTGAGAGTGAGTGAGGGTGTGCAAGGAGGCATGCTAAGGGTTGAATCAATTTGAAAATCCCAATTTAAAATTCAGAAACTTTCTCATTCAACACAAAGTATTTCATATTCAAGATAATGTCTTTCATTCATTTGGAAAACAAGTAATTTTGAATATGTTCTTTACATATCTCTAAAATGATTGTGAAGAAAAGGGAAGAAATGTTTTTGAATCAAAGGCATTTTAAAAACAAAGCATGTAAACCAGATTGAATTCAAAACATTTGGGGTATTCCTACTCCTCACAACGATGAAGTGCTACACATTACTCATTATATGGCTTTGCAGGGAGACATGGAGTTCTCCTGCCTAAGAGTTGTTTCAGAATATTCAGGAGTGATAAACAGAGTAGTCATAAACCACATAATTGCCATGCACAAGAAATATAACATTAATTGTAAAGTTAGTGCTTACTTGCTTTTAATAGTTTCCCTGAAAATAAGATCTATTCCAAAAGTAAGCCCTAGCATGTTTTTATGCATGCACCTAATTTAAGCCCTAACTCCAAAATAAGCCCTACTTAAGAGCCCGCGCAGCCAGCCAGCCAGCCATTCCGTCTAGTTGCTCACGGTGCTACGGCCATGAGGCAAGGTGGTGGTGGAGCTGCCCCATGTGCCCTGCACCGACTTACCTCAGGGCCCTCGCAGCTAGGCCATCCATGCCATCCCAACAACTGCCTTGCAGCGGCAGCACCTGCAGCCATGTACAGCAGGAGCTCATGTGGCTACCAGCCCACTTCTTCTGCTTCCTCGTGGCCACAACGGAACAGGAGTGGTGTGTTGGTGCCGCAGCTGCAAGACAAGGCAGGTGTCGGGGTGTGGATGGCCTGGCTACAGAGGTAAACCGATGTGGGGCGCATGGACAGGTCTACCCCCTACCTCACAGTGGTGGCACTGGCACACCACGCAGTCTCCTGCCCTGCCATGAGCAAGCAGAAGTAGTTGGCCATTTGTACATAGACAAAAAAATAAGACATCCCCCCAAAATAAGCCCCAGTGGTTATTTTGGGCCCCAAAAGAAAATAAGACCCAGACTTATTTTTAGGGAAACTCAGGTATTTCTCCAAATATTGTATAAAAAGCTTTAGATAAATTATTAAATAGCTTAAATAATCAAGCAAAAAGCTAGGAGTAGCCAACAAGGTCAACTATTAGGAATAAATATGGCAATCTTCTTCAGCATTCTGCACAAAACAGTACAGAAGTCACTGAGGAAAAAACAATGCAGTTTATCCTACTGTAGTGTTGAATAATTCCAAATTCTACACAAAATTCCACTTTTAGTATGTAATTTGGGAGTCTCACCATGCCACAAAATGCAGTAGAGGTAGTCCTCAACTTAACAACCATTCATTTAATAACCACTTAAAGTTATAATGCAACGCTCTCTACATGGGGCTTCCCTTGGGGTGCACCCGGAGGCTACAGCTAGTCCAGAATGCAGCCACGCGGGGGATTTTGGGAGCCTCCAGGTTCTCCCATGTAACACCTCTCCTGCGCGAGCTACACTGGCTGCCTGTGGCTTTCCGGGTGCGCTTCAAGATATTAGTTACCACCTTTAAAGCGCTCCATGGCCTGGGACC
>JANHFK010009150.1:0-10776 GCA_036250565.1 Sibynophis collaris | reverse complement strand
ACAAGACAAGGTGTTAAGTGTTTATACTTGCCTGGAGGCGGGGGGGGGGGGGTCATCTTGTATTTATTTATTTTCTTTTTTCCATCTCTTTCACTTTTAGTTTTTATCTTTTCTTTAATTCAATTTAGATTTTGATCTTCGTATTTGTAAACCTTAATAAAATTATTGTAGAAAAACAAACTCTCAGTGTTTCCCAAGGCAGTATGAATTACTTCTCATACTGAGCTAATAAAACAGGGAACTGATGCAACCTTTTATGTCTTCATAAAGAAGACATAGTGCTTTTAGCTCTAGACAAAAAAAAAATGGGAAGAAAGCAGATAAGAGTAAATTTGTAAACAGGGTACTGGTTGCAATTGTGTTGTAACCATAACCTTTCTTCTACTAAATATTATTAAGCAAGATTCTTGTTCTATGAATTAACTGTTCCCTGTTTAGACTGCAATGAAAGAAATCTGACAAGCTGGTAAACGCTTGGGATCATTCAGCTGACAAAAGGAAGGAAAACAGCAGCACTTCAAACATCTTGTACTAGTATCTTTTAATCACTTAAGTACAGCTAATCCTAAATCTGGATACAACATACCAATTAAAAAATGAATAATTGTAGGTACGAACATTTTGTTATTCATCTTAGAACAAAAAGTCTCCTTAAAACCCAACTCTCTTTCTCATTCTCACGTTTAATGTAAATATCAGGAAACAGACCCCGACTTAAACAGTTCTAAAAGCAAGTACTCTGGTCCATTGTTTAGTTTGTTTCCAGGAAATCTTGCTTTCTGTCCTTGTTTCCAGATTTTATTTATTTATTTGATTTGTATCCTGCCTTTATTATTGTCTATAAATACCTCAAGGCGGCCAACATATCCAGCTCACCTTCCTCCTCCTATTTTCTCCACAACAACAATCCTGTGAGGTCGTTTGGACTAAATGTTTGTGTGACTTTCCCAAAGTCATCCAGCCAGATTACTTTGGTAACCCAAGGAACTGTCACATCATCAGGCCAAAATTTTAAAGACATCTACAAAAAGGAGGAGCCCATTGATTGCAGTCCTTTTTGGTAAAACAGAAACAGAGTCAATTACTATTAGGAAAATGTTTGATGAGGGGGGAAAAAAACCCTACACAGAACAAGATTAAGCACCAGTGAGACCAATTAATGGAATATAAATTAGGTTCTTAATCCTCTCCCTTTTAAGGAAAAAAAAATCGCAGTGCTGAACTTCTAAATACCTTTTAATTTGCCCTTGCTCTTTAGACAAGATGAAATACATCACATAGCTAGGAACTGATACTTAAAAGAAAAAAAAAAGGTTGAGACTGAGTTCACAGGGACACAGAGACATCCAAGAAAATAACGTCTCGGAGCTGAACTTGCCAATCGTTTTGTTAGCTAGCTGAAATAAATGGGAACTGTCTGTGCAAAGAATGTCCCTTTAGCAGCTCAGAATGAACTTCAGGCCTGGGTTCCATTTTGTCTTTTGTAAATGTTAAGGCGTTCAATGTTATAGTGAACTGACAAATTTTAAATACCTACATTTTAAAAAACAAGTACAGCATTGATGTTAATATGTGAAAAGGGTCCCAACCCCCGGGAGCCAGAATTCCCACAATTGTCTACTGTAGTAACAGGATATAATTGCTTACTTACTTGGCAGCGAACTTTACCATCTGCTTACTTGCATGGTCTCCCACAGCCACTAAAGCCTGAATGTTAAACTGCTGCTGACGTATGACTAAGAAACACTGTTTTCCTAAAAAGAAAGACGAAGAAATAATGCAAGTGTTTCCAGGACAAATTACATGGGAAGATTCTGAATGAACTTAAAAAAATATATGGTCTATTCCTTTAATATCAGGCCAGGCTTTAGACATATAAAGCAAAATACAATGACAGACATGTACTGCATAGTCTTTGCTGCGGCTTTTCCACCACAATAATCTTGAATTTATTTTTCTTATTTTTGTTAAAGGAAATTGTTCTTCAGGGAAAAAATATCAGGGGATAGTATATACAACATTTCAGAAAAAAGCTCAGACTTACCCTTGCTAAACGATAAAAATAATATGATGTAAAGAATAATGTAGTTACTTATGTGTAAATATATGCAAATATTTTAGCTGAAGATACACAAAGCAAGGCAATACCTCCAGATCTAAGGTAACAAAGGTTCAAAGCAGAATAGGCTGATTCTAAGGTTTCTAATCCGCCTCAGTAGTTTTACCTTTTTGACACGTTCAAAGCACTTAATAAATATCATTGAACTGAAGGGAGAAGACAGACACTGAACAAATACAGATGCTTTTTCAGTTACTACTTTAATCCAGAGTTAAGCAACCTGATGCTTTCTAGATATTTTAAATCACAATTAGAACTGAAGACTATAAGTTGCAGATTCATGCCCATTCGTTGCCAGACTATAATTTACTTCAGGTAGAGCAGTAGCAATCTCAAGCAAAGCCTCCAGAGCTGGCTTTCTATAGGTTTTATCCAGTATCGTATCTTGGATGAGCATTTATAATTTTAATTTGGCTATTCCAAGATGTCAAAAATGAAATTCAGCATCTATAGTTCTGCTTTCTCCAACTCATCTACCATTTCTTCCTTGTTGCCAAGTACAAAAATGGCATAACTGTGAATCAAGTTCTATAAGCAGGTAGCTTAATCTAGATTGGTTATCAGGTTAAAAATACTCTAATCTTTCTCTTATCAATGTCTCTTTTGACAAATTTGGTTTCAGAAAGGAATCTTGGCATATGGTATACTTGTTTCAAGTAATGGTAATAAATAAAAATCACAAACAAAAAAGATGAAATCAAATATTTAACAAGTGTTTCGACTACAGCAAATGAAAACTTTATGAAGGAAAAAATGAAACTGAAGATCATATTATTAGTGGATGTAGCAACATTGCTCAAACAACATCTTGACAGACTGGTCACTACGATTATTGGGCATCTGTACAAAAAATAAAGTTAAACATTTCCAGAAGGTATTATGATCACAAAATTGAGCAAGCAGTTGAAAATTATGCTAAAATTTTGTGGGATTTTCACTTACAAACTGATTGTCTTCTACAACACAATAGACCTGATGTAACAATAATTAAAAAGAGTAATTGTGTAGATATAGATAAACCTGGGAACAAAAGAATTAAGGAAAAAAGAACTGGGAAAAGATGAAATATAGAGATTTAACATTCAAAATAGATTGATTATGGACAAATTTTGCAGAGTCATTCCTAAATTATTGGCACTCGGTGAAATTAAAACAGATTAAATATATTTTACAAGAATTAAATATTTGTATATATCAGCTACATATTTGCAAAAAAATAATAATGTTGATGGGGACATGTTGTATCTTATAATATTACTTGGATAATTCCTAGGTTCCTGGCTAGAACTCAAATTTTCAAAGAATACCAACCAAAGATGTGTCTTTGTGTCTTTCATTGTGCTATGTTATTTCTAATAATAATATTTAAATAGAATAATAACAATATAAATAATATTTTGGGAATTTCCTGTTAATGCCTTATTGTAGGTTAGTTGGTAAGTTATGCCATATAACATAACAGATATTGTATTAAAAGGAGTTTCTAAAATTCATTTTTAGTTAATTTTTAAATATGAACCTGCAATTAACCCTACTCCATATATATATATATTATTCAAAAGATTAAAATACAAACTGTAAAAAAAAATACAAAAACAAAGCAAAACTAGATAAGACAAAAATATGCATTAAAAAAAACACGCACATTGTCTCTCCTAGTTGAATACTGATAAATGTATTTTAAGAATAATAGTTTCCTCCCCTTGTGAAACAGGCCCAGTTTATGAACTTCTACAACTCCTTTGACCTAGCATCTATCTGCTATATAGAAATAATATAGAAACATATGAAAAGAGACATTTATTCAGATACTATAAACTAAACATCATGAAGAAATCTGTAAATCAATACAAGAGTTTTGAATTGGCCCTAAACATACTGGGAACCAACAAACAATATTACTAGCATAATCATAAATATTAATTCCAGTTATTGTATTTAATACCAAGTTTCCAAACTACATTTATGGAAGACTCACAAAAATCAAAGTACAATAATCTAACTGAAAGTATATGAGGGTATGGATTCGTGCAGTAAAGTCTTCTGTATCAGACATAATTATATCTAGGATTTCACGTAAGACATTTTCTGTCACAGAGGTCACTTCTACATCAGCTTTTGCAAACATCCACCATGTTCCCTTTCTGAAACAACTCCATTCAATGGAACGTGTTGTTACAGAATAGAATATTTTTCCAGAATAGTGAACTAGACTACCTTCAATCCCACAGCATTTAAATTGCATTATAGGCTATAATTCTCCATTGTCTCCAATAGTAATGTCTACTGAGAGATGCTGTGAGGGAGCAATTGGGAAGAAGAAGAAAAATCAGGACAATAAAAAATGCTTATGATGTCTATTTTATGACTTTGAATAGGACAGAACAGGACTTTATTGACCTGTTAACAGTTCCCCTAAAGAAGTAATTACTATTTTTATAGGGGGTCACCTTGGGGAAATCAACCGGAAGCTGTTAAGACAGTAACAGGTGCAGAAGTATGCACTGAGACTAGGGAGGCATGAAAGACTGGCACCTCTTGACTCCCTGGGGTATAAGAGAGAAGGAAGGAGAAACCCAGGCAGACTTGCAAGATTTTATTACTACAGTATTGTATGTCTCAATAAAATACAATTCTAGTCTTCCTATGGAGTCAGTTTCCAGATCTGGTCTATCTAGTAGGGATAAGAATCAAGATGTACTCCTTGATCAAGCTTTGTTATCTAAGTTCATGTGAGCAAAGTGGCAATTTTTAAATCTTGATGATTTGTTAGTTGAAACTCCTTTTGCATTAGAGCAACCCACATCTTAATGAACTATGCTATAATGCTTTTAATATTAATGTTTTGTCAAGACTTCCCTATTTCAACTTGAAATTGAACGTGATTGTCTAGTTATTAAGTTGTAGTACAAGTCAATATGCTTTATAATTTGCATTGGCTTTCTTTTTATCTGTGGCACCTTAAAACCTCATTCATTTTGAAGAATGCCACGTTATTAGATCATCTTCACTGTTTAATTTTGTTTTAACAACTTCTGCTTTATACTTTAATCTACTCGATGATAAACCTTTGTAAAAAGCAGCATATCAGTTAAACGATTTTCCAATCTATGAATACATAATAAAACTGAGAAATACGTAAGCCTGGTGAGCTTTCTGTTGGTAAATCAACTTTTTAGTTTGTAAATCAGAATATCGTTATATGTGTTCTAAACATTCACTTTACTATTACAGTACTTACCTTAAGTCAGAATGGGAGCATTCAGCATATTATGATAAATTATTTATTTGCATTTCTATATAAAGTCCTCATTTTAATGGAATAGAACAGTGATGGGGAACCTATGGCATGTGTGCCACAGGCGAGCACTGGCCCAGCTCAGCTCAGCTCAGCTGCAGCATGCATGTGCGCGCTGCACAGCTTATTTTCGGGCCTTTCTGGCCTCCCGGAAGTCGGAAAACAGGCGTTTTCCGGCCGCCGGGGGGTGGCCCGGGGGATGGGAAGGACGTTTTCGCCTTTCCCAGACTCTTAGAAAGGCTCTGGAGGGCAAAAAAAGGGCCTACTGGAAGTTGGAAAACAGGCGTTTTCTGGCCTCCGGAGGGCCTCTGGGGGGGCCGGGAAGGCCGTTTTCGCACTCCCCAGACTCCTAGAGAGGCTCTGGGCCTTTGGAGGGTGAAAAATGGGCCTACCGGAAGTCAGAAAACGGGCATTTTCTGGCCTCCGGAGGGCCTCCGGGGAGGGGGGTTGGAAGGCCATTTTTGCCCTCCACAGACTCCCAGAAAGGCTCCGGTCCCACCAGAAGTCAGAAAACGGGTGGTTTCTGGCCTCCAGAGGGCCCCCTTATGGGTGTGGGCACCCCCCTCCGCCCCGCTCCCTTTTGGCACGTGAAGTGAAAAAGGTTAGTCATCACTGGAATAGAAGTTAGAATTTATGGGGTTCAATTTTTAAAAAAACTTTTAAGAAGAACACTGTCTCTTGAGTTAGGAGATATATTATTTATCAAATAATAACCATTGTTTAAAATATTCTAACATTTGTTACAACACCTTTATAATTCTAGGGATTACTCAACTTCCTTGACCTGTTTTAAGAAGTTTTGTTAAAGAGACACATTTCCTAAAATTATGAATCAGCTTCTGCAAAAATTGATACTAGCTCTGAAACTAAGGAAGACTAAGGGAACCCAAACGAGACTCAATCTGAAAGTTCTCAGTTATTATCAGTCAAGCAGTTCGGGATACAGTATTATAGCTAACACCAAGAAAATAGGGGAATTCCTTTTTTCCCCCCAACTGCTTACCATCTACCTATTGAAAACCTCAAAGCTTAGACTTGGAATAATGAACATGACACTAACCAATCCAATTATTAAGAGCAAAATTAGTGTCACAATACAAGAATGTGGACTGACAACAGTGGCTGGTTCTGTTCACAGAGTTGATGAGCTACAGCATGAATGCTCTTAACATTTGTTTGGATCCTACTTAACAATATGATTTTGACAGATTAGTGGCACAAAATAATATGTCATCTGATCTACTTTACTATAGAACTATAACGTGCAACCCTGTTTCTTCTTTCCAGCATCACTAAAAAAAATAAAACAACAACAACAGGCTTTTATCCTATTATATAACACTGTTTTTGTCTACAGAGGAAATAAACTTTGATCAACACAACTGTTAGTTTCAGATGTCACCTAAAGATGTCAAAACATATTTTAAGTTTGTGTGTTAGAAGCAGATGTCCAAGAAAATCTGTTTCCATAGTGAAGAAAAATGACAGGCAGGTGGGTCTGCATAAGACATAATATGGAACTCAGACTGAGAACTTCCTCTGAGGTCTCTGTTAAGAGCAGATTTTTTTTCTTTTTTTCTTTAAATAATTGAACTGAAGCATTTGCATTTGTACAACACGAAAGCTCAATTTGTTCCAGAGTTTCCAATTTCTTTAAACTGTATGATAGTACATAAAAAGCCACGATTTTAGTTTGAAAAAAAGAAATTCTAGCATGACTAATTAATTCAGCAATGCTTTGAGACTTTAAATCTAAATGAATTTTAAATATTTTTATGACCTTAATGGCATTTTAAAGGGTACTTAGCTATATTCTCATCACAAAAAAGTTTACCAGTTATAAAATCCAACATAACCATTAAAGTAAATATACATGTTTATACTCCTCAAACAGGAGTTGTGAATCCAGGAGGACCCCTAGATTACTCATAAGATCTATTTGGACCAATGTAGTCCCATCTAGCACCAAAGATGCCACAGCAACAGAACTAGAGGTCCCTAAAGCCACTCAGTCTTTCCAGGGTTCAGTTTAAGCTAGTTCTTCTTTAGACCCTCACAGCCTCTAAACACCAGAATAAGATGTCCACATAGTTGCTTAATTCACTAGGGGCAGAGAAGAACAATTGAGTATCATCAGCATATTGAGGATATCTCAGCCCATGGCAATGAAATGAAGCATGTAAGCAATTTCGGGTACATCTTGGTGTATCTACGTGACTTTTCTCTTCTATGAGGTGCACAATTTACCAGTGGGCTTCTGGTACAATTTGTTAATTGTCATCCATAAGCCATATAAAGTTGTATATGACTTTTAAAAGAGTTATTTGTGGTATTATTCTTCTCCAATTGTCTTTGTCTGTCCTGTAAGATCTCACAAGTGGGCATATTCTGGGTTCTATCAACTAAACAGTACCATCCTGTAGGATCCCAAAGCCATACCGCCTTCTGTTATTGTCACCACTATCTGGAATACCATCTTTCCAGAGGCCAGAGAAATTTGTGATCCTAACTGGTGGATAATGAGTAGCTAGTATTTTTATCTGTATTTTTTCACCCCAATTTTATGTTTCAGTGGATTTCAACTTATTTTATGTTTTTTAATGTTCACATCATCTTTGAGTTTTTGAATTTGGTGATGTTTAAAACCAAAATAAATGTTATGCACAGATCACAAGTATATGAATACGTGGAAAAGAACATATGGCAGCAATGGAAGTAGAAGTGGAAAAAGATAGGATGCATGGGATGTAAGCAATAGAAATACATATAAGAAACACACCAGGGCAAGGGGACAATGCTTGAGGTTTTCTGACTCATGACAATGTCAAAAGAAGCAGTCTTACCTTTTGCTCTACTGGTATGAATCCTGCCACGAACCCAAACAGTTTCATCAGCTTTCTCTCCTGTCAAATCCTTGATTCGTACCAACACACGATCTGCATATAAAAGACATAGTAACATATATTGAGAACGTTTTATTCATATTTACATGAAAAACTATTTTTTGAATTGCTTAACAAAATTGTGGGTTGGATTCAGGATTATACTTGTTAATGTGTTGCTGGGAATGGGGCAAAACAGCAATTCTGACTCTTCTATAGCCCCTGTATTCCCCTAAAGCCCCTGTATTCCAGGGGTGAGAGCCGACTGGTTCGAGTGAACCGTTAGGGACAATTGACATTGGTTCGTCGAACCAGTAGCAATCACCCTGTTTGGCCCTGCCCATACCCATCCGGCCACCCCTCACCTCATCCGGCTCACTCGACCCTTCCGGCTCGCTTGTCGCCGCCAGCTGCTAGGCCCACTTACCCATCCCTGCCCTATATAAGTTTCTTTCGCCACATGGGCCAGCTACTCACCTCACCAGTCGCTTCACACGCTCAGCTCACCAAAAATAAGCAATGCATGCCACCCCGCTCGCCCTTCGCCTTAGGTCAGGGCCCCTGAGGCCCTGGAGCTGCCACCAACTTACCGCCTGCCTTGACAAGGTCGGGGAATGCACCATTCCCCGACTCTGGCCTTGGACCGGAGCCACTGCCCGCTTGTCCTTCGCCACACACTGCATCCTTACCTTCTTCCCGCAGCTGGCTGCTACAGAAGGCAAGCCAGGGCTGAGCCATCGCCACTGGGCTCCCAGCCAGCCCCCATCTCACCCTTGTTGCGAGATGCCTGCAGTTGCACCCCCTTTTTTTCGGTGTGCCTGGAGGGTGCTTCTTGCATTGAAAGATGCAGCAGCTGCAGGCTTCTTGCAAGCAAGAGTTACCGGAGCCGCTCCCTTTCTTGAACGTGCCACCGCCATTGCCACCCTGTTCCATGTATCAGCCGCGTAAGCATGCACTGTTTATTTATCCATTCGTCATTCATCAGCGGCAGGTTGGGTTTGCACTTGCGTGGCCGGCGCATGGAACAGGGCAGTGATAGCTGCGGTATGTTCAAGAAGGGGAGCGGCTCCGATAACTTTTGCTTGCAAAACGTCTGCAGCCACTGCATCTTTCAGTGCAAGAAGCATCTCTAGGGGCACCAAAAAAGAGGGTGCAGCTGCAGGCATCTCATGACAAGGGAAAAGGCAGAATAGAACTTTTTTTTAAATTTCCTACCGGGTTCTATGGGTGTGGCTTGCTGGTGGGGGTCATGACTGAGTGGGCGTGGCTGTGAGTGACTCCAAGTTGGCTAGGCCCACTCAGTCACAGGACCCCCCCCCCACCAAGCCACGCCCACAGAACTGTTAGGGAATTTTAAAAAATTTCACCACTGCTGTATTCCCCTAAAGTTTAGGTGGATGATAAAATGGAATTGAGGAACAGGGAAGACAAGGAAAAACTGCAGAAATTTACCACTGTGCATTCTTTATCCATAAATATCTCTATGAATATTTGGAAATCTCTAATTATGTTTTAGATTCCAAAGATGTTAACATTTAATAATAACATTGAAACTTATTTCAAATGTTGTTATGGAAAAAAGTCCAAAATAGTTAAATACCAGAATAATTCAATATAATTTCCTTCTCAAATAGATCTATTTAAAATAATAAAAGATTGATACTTCCGGTGGTGCCCCGACAATACGGGCTGAAAATAGCTGAGCTCTGGTGAGCTTGGCAACAATCAGCCTGACAAACTGTCGTTGGATGGGTCTTTGGACCCCAAACCGCCTTGGAGAGGCGGGGGCTGAGGAGGAGCGCCTCATTAGATCCAAAGGAGCAGGCAAGTCCCTTTGTGGTCAGAGTGAATCCTCCGAGAAGACGACAACTGGGGAGTTGGCCATTGCTGCCGGCACGAAGTCGGGGCACCGGAACAAAGAGATGTGCAGGAGGGGAGAGGAAAAAGGAAATGAAAAGCTGGAAGTTTTGTGCCGGGTGATACCTTCAACCCCTGGGCATAACAAAATTTTAAAAGACTGAGAGATCGACCCCACTGGAAGTTATCTAAGCGGAGGAAAAGAATTGTAACCACGAGGGAAGAGAGAGAGCAGACAAGCGGAATATCGAAATTTGAAAATTGGAGACTCTGTTTTGGCACGGAAAAAAAGAAAAAATTGGAGGACTAGCTTTGCAAATAATTAATTTGGACTTGGAAAAGCTGGAAAAAATATATCAGGATGGTGTGTGTGAACCCAGAGAGACATCTGCTGGAGAAGAGGTGACATTACTAAGTGAGTTACATAGAGGGAGAGCTGAGTAGGAAGAAAAAGAATTTTTTTACAAAGAAACAAAGAGCAGAAAGAAAAAAGATGTTTAATGAGTATTACACTGGGATTTACAGTGGGGAAAAAGAGTTGGGAAAAGGAGACTATAAAATGAAAAAGGGAACTCAGTGGAAGAGGAGAGGAAAGGGAACAGGAGAGAATAGTTGGAAGA
>JANHFK010009137.1:9282-22147 GCA_036250565.1 Sibynophis collaris | reverse complement strand
GGAGGCTCAGGAGGATGAAAAATGGGCCTACCAGAAGTCAGAAAACAGACGTTTTCTGGCCTCTGGGGGGTCAGGAAGGTCATTTTTGCCCTCCACAGACTCCTAGAAAGGCTCTGCAGCCTGTGGAGGGCAAAAAAACAGAACTTCTGGTCCCACCGGAAGTCAAAAAATGGACGGTTTCTGGCCTCTGGAGGGCCTCCTTATGGGTGTGGGCACCACACGTGACTCCCCCCTCCGCTCCCACCCCCTTTTGGCACGTGAAGGGAAAAAGGTTAGTCATCACTGGATTATACCATGTGTTTTACATATGCCTGACATTAAAGATCATCCAGAATTACCACATGGACTCTAGACTTTAGAAGGCAGCAGATTAGGTAGTGTCAAAAGCTTTGAGCCTTTTTTCAAAAAAAGCAAACAAACTAACTAACTAACTTTTCCTTTAATAACTGATTGTTAATTCTTTTCTGGATGCAATCCAGGTGGGGACTAAGACTTGGATAAAGGATTGTCTTCTTTCAGAGACTTCTCCTCTGAAATAAAATAAAAGTGGGGCCTTTCCAGATCTCTTTTTTTTAGGGATTGTAATCTTCAAGCCACATAGGGACAAGCCTTCTCACTCCCTCATTCTTTGAAACAACGTGATCCTTAAAATTACATTGGCACACCCATTTGTTTTTAAACAAGCCTTTTTTGGAGCACAGAATGGTTATTAATTATACGTTTTCCCTGTTATGAATTTCTTGTCTTGTTTGATAATTTGAATATTTTTCAAGTGGTAAGATTGTTGTACTTTTATTTTAGGACTTTCAAAAATTATTTTAAATCGTTTTATCGTAGAACGGTTTGCAATCTACAGTACTTAGAGTCCTTTTGGGATTGGAGTGGCATATAAATCCTTTTATACAGTGTATATAAATACACACACACACACAAATACACATGCACATACACATAAATTTTAAATATGAATTTCAAAGAAATAGCCAGATATCATAATGTAACAGATCCCCATGAATCAAGAGGTTTTTAACCATACATGAATGAAAATGATTTACATGTTGTCAGCTCACAGAATTTAATGCAGCAATGTGACTGTAGAATACACAGCAAGGAAAAAATCAGAAAAGTTCTAAGTAATATTTAATTGTCCTTCTCCATTGTAATGTTTTCAGTAAGACAAACTAGAATTGCACAAATTGTCAGGCTCAGAGGCAAGCTAGCTGATACTGTAGGAATATTAGTATCTGATATGTAATCCTGAAAAACACAACAGATTCATTCAGTGTTGCAAGAAAGCAATTTGGCCTTTTGTAACAATCCTTCTGCAAAGAGGATAACTTCTAATAGCTTTGCCAAGGCACAGCAGTTTACATTTGAAACATAATGTTATATTACCTTCCTTTCTCACTGCCCACAATTAAAAGACTTACTCCCAGCAGCATTTCTCCTCAAAGAGACCAAATTGAACCCTAAACAGAAATGTCTCAATGTGATAGTACACCAGATCTGTTATTTTGCTATATGGCCATTAAATTGAACTGAGAGAGTTGTTGTCATACAGATGTCCCTAACGCAGGTCTGCCTTTTCTGCTGTCATTAATCCTGCCATCAGGATACACAGAACTGTTGCAATTCATTTATAATTCACTATTGTAATAATTAGAAATAATTGGGAATAAAATTTGAGGTCTGTCAGACTATTTGAAATTTAATAGATGCATACACTAGACATATGGCAAAATGAAAAGAAGTGCTTTTCTTACATAAAAGTTTGTGTGATGCATTTCTTTGAATTTGTTTTGCAAAACAATGCTTTTCTCTATTCCTTCCCACCCCCTAAACTTCTAAAACCAAAGAAGCTAGATTTCTTCTTTTCGTCTTCCTTCTGTAACATTATCCAGCAGTTCCATTACTCTTTTTTTGGCAATTCCATTAGTCAGTTTCAAAACTTCTATATAACTATTGAAAACCTCAGAAGAGTTTTCTGTGATAGTACATAATCCTTTTCCAGTGAATGAAACTGCTGGCTAAAACTTAAGAGTGAAAGACCTCAGCATCACTTACTTCTATAAAATAAATTGCGACTAGTTCCCATTTCACTGAGGTGAATCTTGATTCTGTAATATTATCCTGGGACACATACTGTATATTTGCCTTCATTTGTGAATGGCCATCATCTAAGATTTTTTGGATTTTTATCTATTCTGCAGATTTCTTGGCAACATTTTTAGAAGTACTTTGCTTTCTCTTTTTCCTAGAGCTAAAAAAAGAGTGACTGGACCAAGGTTACCCAATTAGTTTGTTGCCAAAAGCATAACAAGACCTCATAGTTTCCCAATTTATAGCCTGGTGCCTTTAATCACTACACCAAACTGGCCTTTATTACATCTACAGTATTTATCTTATGCTAAGTGAAAATGAAGTTAATTACATAGTTATACAAATAGCATTCACTGTTCCTAGGAAGGTAATAATAAAATAAAGCTTCACAATTTTATCCATAATCTTTGTGTTCTCATTAGATTAAGGGATGAATTATCTTGAAATTATTCAAGATCTATATAGAATGGATGTTGCAATATCATAAATCTTTTAATTCTAACCATTCCTTGGTTAGAATTCTTATTGACTATCTCATTTGCAAATAAATTAGGAAAAATAGTTATTATAACCAGCTGCTATTTAAAATATAACATTTAATTTTGATTATGTGGAATAATAATGATCAATATTTATAGTATATTTCTTTGAGAAATGACAGAGCTAAAAGTATTTTCATTCAAGACTGTAAACCTTGAATGGTACAATAAAAGGAGTTTTGAGGATGGGGCAAAACCTCTGGAAAGGAAACCAGCATGGAAAACTGGATTAGATCCATTGGTCCTAGGTGTCTGATTCTTAAATTAGGACTTCATACGTCAAAAGCAAAAATGCATCTCATGAAACACCAAGCAGAGAAGATGTTGCCCCCTAAATCTGTAATATGATTTCCTGAGTAATCATTTTTCATCTTTTCTCCAATTCACTCACAGTAACAGATAAAAATCTCAGCATTTATTCTTATAATACCTATAACTATAACTAAAATCTAAAGAGTGTTTCAACTGTGATTAAGGGTTTGAGAAAACTAATGGAATTATATACTGTACTGTACGTTTGGAAAACATCATGAAGTGTTCCAGTAGAGAACACTATTCTAGGAGTACAAGTAAATCAATAAAGTTGTCTATTTTTGGCTTCAGGAATTACCTAAATTGTTGTCTATTTTCTATTTAGTAGATTTTTAATTAGAATAAGGTGCGTATTGGATTCAATTAAATCACAGTAACAGGACTAAATTTGGAAAACAGAATAATTGTGTGTGTGTGTTTTTTAATGCTAATTATTCAGTGATTTAATGAGGCACAAATAGATCATATCATTCAAGGAAGGGACATTCCTCTTCAGCCTCTCTAATAGGAAAAACACGAGGATTGGGAGAGACAGTAAAGAAGGGGGGGGTAGTATATGATTTATAGCTCTTTCTTCTACTTAACAGTAAGAGGTTCATTAGGTCTCTATCCACTGTGTTAAAAGATGATGGAACAATATATATGATACATATCCATGATGGCAAACCTATGGCGAGCATTGCCCCAGTTCGGCTTCAGTGGGTATGCGTGGACTGGCCAGTTGATTTTTGGGCCTTCTGGGCCCACTGGAAGTTGGGAAATGGGCTGTTTCCAGCCTCCAGAGGTCCTCTTGGGGTGTGTGGGGAAGGCCATTTCACCCTCCCCAGGCTCCTAGAAAGCCTCTGGGGCCTGGGGAAGGCAAAAAACTGGCCTACCAGACCCACCGGGCCATCCCATTCCAAACGCGGGGGGGGCGCAAGGGGAGTCACACACGAATGTGTGAGGGGTGGGGCATGGAGGCCATTGAATGGGTACATGCACGCACCACCCACACGCACTCCCTCCACTTTTGGCACGTGATGGCAAAAAGGTTAGCCATCACTGATATATATCATATGCAACCAGCCTGACCTCCATTGAGGACCTGTATATTGCATGTGTCAAAAAGAGAGCTGAGAAAATATCTACAGATTCCTCACATCCTGGGCCTAAACTGCTTCAACACTTCCCTTCAGGAATGCACTATAGGGATTATGTGTTAAAATAACTAGAAACTGGTAGGTTTTTCCCTCATGCCTTCACTCTGCTAAACATAATTCCCACAATATTGTCTTATGTCTAATGATATTTACCCATGTAGTATGGCTGTTTATTTTATCTTTCTCATCCTTTCTACTACCTTCTCCTATTGGCATCTTATGATTATATTATTTTATTGTTTGTATATACACTGAGAGCTTATGAACCAGAGACAAATTCCTTGTCTGCCCAATCACACTTGGCAAAGTATTCTATTCTATTCTATTCTATTCTATTCTATTCTATTCTATTCTATTCTATTCTATTCTATTCTGTTTCAGTAACTATTGCAGTACATCTTTCTGTCTAATACAAGATTATATTAAATATTGTGGTCAATGCATACTCTATATCAGGGATGTTAAACTCAAGGCCCACGGGGTGCTTAAATCTGCCCCACAGTGCCAGCCTGGAAATATCAAAGGACCAGCCCATGGTGCCTCTTCTGACCAGAATGGGCCATGATGGTGCCTGCATGTGCCCCCTGTGGCCTATTTTTGGAGCTTCCAGGAACACTCTGCTGGGCATAAATGGAGGCCCCGTGTGGCCTGTTTTCAGCTGGCAGAGTGCTGCAGGAGGACTGGATTTGATTGGATTACAATTATGTAGCCTTAAGTAAGTGTTTGATCTGGATAGAAAGCAAGCAACATCCTATGTTAATGCTACAGTTTAATGCCATATTTTACATACTGTGTGTCCATTTAATCTCCAATCAACAATCTATAATTGACAGCCATTTCTGTTTACTATCCTGGAAATTTACCTCTGCTGTTATATCTTGTATTATCATGTTACTTATGCTATTATATTTTTATTATTAGTTTAATAATAAAAATATGATAGCATAAATAGATTTTCTGCCTGGAAAAGCAATTTACTATTAAACAATGGGGTATAAATTTAGAAATAAAAAGTTTAGTAGAATATGAAGAATAAGTAATAAATGTTTGCCAGTAATATCTGGTAGAAGAGAAAAGGAAAATGGTTATAATAAAGAACTGTGGAAAGAAAGAAAAGAAAAAAATGCATCTTGAGCCTGTGTCAAATGGCCACTATGGCCACGCCCACCCCAGCCACGCCCACCCATGGCCACACACCACCACCACCCCAGGCCTCCGAGGTCAAACACAACCCTGATGTGGCCCTCAAAGAAATAGAGTTAGACATCCCTGCTCTATTATAATAGATAATCTGGAAATTCTGTTTTTAAATCATTTTAAAACATAATTTGTATAACAATGTTATAGGATAATCAATGGCTTCTGAAAATGTATTTCTTTCCAACATCCCCCAACCCCTGCTTTTATTCTTTCTATTTTTAAAGTATGCCAAGGGAAAAAGAAGCAGCAATGCAATGAGTTATTGTAGTAGCAATGCAGAAAACCATTGTTATTTCAAGGAGTTAGTGATATATTTTTATTTCTCCTTCACATGAAGAAAAGTCTAGAAGTTTAGAAGCTAGCTTGCTTGCTTTTTACTCTTGCTCGCTGTTCAAAGCAGAAATGTTTCATGTAGTTTCAAACTTTTCCCAATTCAAAGTCTCAGACTTTTGATTCCCATCACAGAGTCATCTGCCAGCCAATCAAGATCAGGTCTTGTAGTCTCCTGACCATAGTAGTGCCATGTAGTCATGACACCAGGCTTTGATAAAAACTGCAGAGTTGTTGTTATTTGTTGGGAGGTTTTGCACAGAACCTAGTGCTAGGTGCTATGGAAACTGGTCACCCTAGCAGTATCTCTGATGCCATTATTAAAGAGTGCTTCGCAGCTTGTAAGAAATTTGGGCATTATTTTGCTTATTTCATACACTATGAAGAGGTATATAAGTCTAAATATCATTGCTAAGTACTATTGCTAATCTAACAATAAAGCTTCAAATCATGTTATTCACTGGTGTGTTTATGGATTCAAAAGACTCAAATGCCTCATTGGTTGGCACCTGATCACTGCCCTGACACTCCAGAAGATAGATAATATTACAATAAAATTCATGAGTTTTTGTGACCCATTCACAATTGTAATTGTGAAATACTTTTTCTTTTATTAATAGACTGTAATGTAGAACTTCCTTAGTAAGAGAATCTTTATAAAGTAGTTTTCAATGTCTAAAGTTGAAGCTATTATGCCAGTTTTATAGACCACTATCACCTTTCCATCCAGACATACAAAAGGAGGATATTCACAGTGGTTTTATTTATAATGCTATGATGAAATAAAGACAGAACTATGGTCAATAATTATTTTGATATTATTGCTTGCTTATTAAGCACAAGTGATTTTTCACTGACTAATCTACAATTCATTAACTACTATTAATAAATAGAACTATGATGTGGCCAATTATATATTGTAAATGTAAGGTATGTTAAAGGAAATAATATTTTCAAAGAAACATTCATTCTAAAAATCCACAGTAAAACTGTGGCTCATCTTTTCAAGATAATTAAGTAAACAATTTGAATAATCTCCAAAACTAGATACCTCATTAGGAAAAATCTGAATTGTTGACTATTTTCATAACCCATATTTATGACAATTATAGGTCAAAACCTTCTTGGGATTTTAAATCATTAGTATTTAAAACAATTATGTTAATTTAGGTATGCAAATTGCAGTAATTGCTGCTGTTTCATATAAGTATCCTCATAATCATACTTAGGTCATTTTTTTTCTATTTTAAGGCAAGAAATTTCAAGCAATTTGACAGAGAAACTCATTTTCATAAAATTACCAATGACATTTATATTGTCCAGATGAAGCATCTTTTAAACATAAGCACTGCCATTTCACTAACTCTGAAATGTTTCCATTGTGGAAACAATTACATTAGCAATTTTTTGTCCTCTTCATGTAATAATGATAATAAGTTTCTAATATGTCAATCTCCCTTGTCTTTTTTTTCCCCCTTGTGGACACATAGTTTAATATTGGTTGCAATTCTTTACTTTAATATTCTTTGTATATTTATAACACATATATGTATATGCATACTTATCACAATATTCTGTTTAAAGTAAGCAAAATTATACATGATGCAGAAAAAAATAAAAGATAAAAAGTAAAATACATTAAAAAAAGAGAAAAGAAAAGGACTAAATTTAGATTATACAACTCCAAAGAAGAAGTGCATATTTTAAATCAGTTGACTTAATAAAGGTTGGTTTAAAAATAATGCATTATAGCATTCTGAATAAGATTTACCTACAACATCTGCTTGGTAATATATACAATTGAAACATATACTGATGAAACAACATGGCCTAGATGATTTAGCAGGCTCAGAGGTATCCACAATCTTTGAATACTTAAGATATGTAATGTTTGATTTGAATCCAACAATTCAATTTAATACAGAATTGTTTCAAAAAATGAAAATTGGCATTAGTTAGATAACTGAACTGTGGAACAAAGAATTGGAATATCCAATTTTGGAAAATCTGTGTATCCAGATTTAAAGAAAGGTAAAACATACTTCTTGTAATTTAAAATTACTTCATCAGGCAGTTTTGTTTTAGGTTTATTGGGTTCACTAAAGATCTTTTTAAAAGGATGGAAATTAGATTTTGGGTATTTGTGCTTAAATATGTGTGCTGGTAATTGAATAAATTTGAGTTTTCTTTGAGACATCTGATTTGATCTTATTATTCTTTGGCTTCATGTTATCTTATATGTAAATACTAATTTAGATAAGAATAGAATTGTTAAAGATGTAAATGTGATATTGAACTATATTCCCAAAATATAGAAGCTGAGATTTTGTAAAGATGCATGGCTCATGTATAGCATTAGCTAAAATAATCTTTTCCATTTTACTTACCCTGCAGTCAGAAAGAGAAGAAATTAATTAAACAATGATGTATTGTTTCTTATTTTGAAATTCTTCAAGATGTAACCTTCCATACATAGTTGGTCCTATGAGTATTGATCTCTGATGTCTATCATGGCATTGATCACCAAGGTCAAACTAATTAACTTGCTAACTCTTTTAAATAAAAAAGTAGACTAAATTAAAAGCCTTGGTCATCTCAATGCCATGTGAGTATTACCTGCTAATATTAAAGATACAATTATTAATTTTATTTACAATTTTTGTAATCTAACCAATTCCCAGAACCTGGGTAGAATATAAACATTCTCTCTCTCTCTCTTTCTCTCTCTAGATATGTATTTATATGTGGTATGTGTGTGTGTGTGTATGACAAATAAAAACATAAAACAATTGTAGTTCTGAGACATTTGGGGCAGTTTCCATAAGATCAATCAAAGCACAGTTTTACCCTCAGTATGGTCACACTCTTTATGCATGCTAAAATATCTAAACTAAACACAACCTTCCAAGTCAACAATTTGGAGGTAGAAGCAGGATACTGAGAATATGTATATTTATAATTACCTTTAATTCGTTTAGTCATAGAAAGAATTGTGTGACCATTTTCCCTCATCAAAAGCTACATCATAGAATTTTGTTGTGGACTAAAAATATAGAAGAATAGCTATGTAATCGATCTTGAAAAAAGACTGGGTATGAATGCAATAAATCATAAAATAACAACGTGTCATTTTTAAGAGATTGGATATATTCATGCAGAGCATTTGTTTATCACAAAAAACAAAGCACCCATGTTTAGCTTGTTTCATTTACCTACTTATCTGTGTGAGGATAAAAACAACAACACTAGCGTGAGAGAATCTTAAAGTTGGAAAGATCTGATCAAAGTATGATTCAAAGTTAAAGCTTTTATGACAGATAGTTTAGGCTCCCTGAACACAATGAAAGGAAATATACAATACAAGTAATCTACACGCTTTATGGCTCCAATAATTCCAATAATCCATCTCTTTGATTTATGTATCTTTTGGTTGAACTATATTGCAAAATTCTTATTAGTAAGCTAGTTGAATGAATTTTGGAGAATTTGACTGGATCTATTCTCAGAAAAAGTGTACTAGCAGGCCCATTTCTAATTTAATTTATCATGCAGAGATGTTATGTTGACTACAGAGCTCATGGTCATCTTGTTAGAGATGGCATGACATATGACTCACAGAAATAAATCATCTTAGAAGCTTTACAATAGACTAAAGCATTATTAAAGATTTAGAAGCCAATGGCAGTAAAGAAAATCAATAGTATATTCATGCTTTCATATTAACAATATTAAGACCTGCATTACAAAACACAGTTTCAGGAATTATACTGATCACAATGGGACTCATTTTTAAATATACAGCAGATTCCATTAAAAACTAAAAGTTTTTTGTTCATGATGTCAGTTCTTAAAAATCAGACAATTTTTCTTATATAGTTACATAAAATTATTTTGATTAGATTTTTATGTGAAGTTCCCATTGTAAATGTTGTCTGTTCATAACAGTTTCCATGAAGGGTATCTGGTGCTCCGTAAGGTTGGTCCACTTAATTTAACATTAAAATAATTTTAAAATAGAATTTTAAGAGCCATGGTGGTGTAGAATAACTCTGCCCATAGCAGGAGTTTGATACTGACCAGCTGAAGATTGACTCAACCTTCCATCCTTCTAAGGTTGGTAAAATGAGGACCAAGTTTCCTGGGTGCAATATACTGACATTTGCAAATTGCTCAGAGAGTGCTATCACAGCCCATTATAGAACTTTTCATAAAGAAACTGGAATTCTCTTTATTTTGAAGTGCAACATCAGTTTAAAACCAAAATGACTACATTAGAGAAAATTGCATATAAAAAGCCATCTGAAAATTGCATATGTGAATAGAAGAATAGAAGTAGAATATAACTTTATTATGGTCATAGACCCATGATGGCAAACCTATGGCACGCATGCCACAGGTGGCACATGGAGCCATATCAGTAGGCACATGAGCGTTGCGCCAGCTCAGCTGCAGCATGCATGAGTGCACTGGCCAGCTGATTTTCAGGCCTTCTGGGCCCACCGGAAGTTGGGAAACAGGCTCTTTCCTGCCTTCAGAGGGCCTCTTGGGAGGTGGGGAAGGCCGTTTTCACCCTCCCCAGGCTCCTAGAAAGCCTCTGGAGCCTGGAGAGGGTGAAAAATGGGCCTACCGTGCCATTGTATGCCAAAAGCAGAAGGAGCTTGGGGGGTCATGTGCGTATGCGTGGGGAATGGGGCATATTGAATTATGGGTGTGGGCACGGGTGCACACACACCCCTGTGCTCCCCCCCCACTTTTGGCACACGATGGGAAAAAATTTAGCCATCACTGTCATAGACCATAGAGCCAAGGTAGTGCAGTGATTAGAGTGCATATATGAATAAAGTTTTCCTACATGGTAAAGGAAATGGTATTCTAAAATATATAGGAACTTGGGTATTTACAGAAGCTATACATTTCCAAAAAGTTATGAGATTACAATAAAAGCTCCACCGCTTATGCAGTTACATATTACATGTAACGCAAGTACAAAAGAATTCATGTTTGTCTCATGGGGCCAATTAAGTTTTCTTAATTGACCTACTTGCCCCTTTGATAATGTCCATAGATAGGACTTTTTATAGACACTTAACACTACTTACAAACAGAGGCACCCTGCCTCAGGCTTCAGTTATTGAATCACACACGGTTGCTATAATATCTCTCAGCTTACTCAAAGTCAAAATTTAATGGCTACAAAGCAAACGAGAGTCCCAGACACTTGCCTGAATAGTTTTCAAATAGGAGCGAACAGACATTTATGCCTTTTTTTATTGATTTCAGTCTTATGAGCTTCCTACTTTCCTTTCTTTTCATTTTACAAAAAAGACTAGTTTAGCCTTTCAGGTTTAAATCAAATTCATCAGTTTAGATTATTTTTAAGTATTTTTGTGGCTTATCCTTTATTTTGATTGATAACAGAAATTAATCATATAACAATTAATAATGTTAATAATAACCCCTGTGAGGACCTTGATGTGATTGTGGAGCTTATGTGCTCTGAGAAAGATGAGAGCTAAGCTAGATATTCAATCGTACTGGTCTGTTCCCATCAGAGAAGTCAGACAAAGAATGCCACTCTCGTAAACAATATGGTGAGATGTACATTACAGAGATATACATCATCTAGAATAGAATAGAATAGAATAGAATAGAATAGAATAGAATAGAATAGAATAGAATAGAATAGAATAGAATAGAATAACAGAGTTGGAAGGGACCTTACTGGTCTTCTAGTCTAACTCCCTGTTTAGGCAGGAACCCTAAAGAATCTCTTCTTTAAAACTTCCAGTGTTGGAACATACACAACTTCTGGAGGCAAGTTGTTTCACTGGTTAATTGTTCTAACTGTCAGGAAATTTCTCCTTAGTTCTAAACTGCTTCTCTCCTTGATTAGTTTACACCCATTGCTTCTTGTTCTGCCCTCAGGTACTTTGGAGAATAGTTTGACTCCGTCTTCTTTGTGGCAACTCATGAGATATTGGAACACTGCCTAGTCAACCCTAGTCCTTCTTTTCATAAGACTAGTCATATTCAGTTCCTTCAACTGTTCTTTATATGTTTTATCCTCGAGTCCCCTAATCATCTTTGTTGCTCTTCTAGACTCTTTCTAGAGTCTCAACATCTTTTTTACATAGTGGCGACCAAATTGGATGTAGTATTCCACGTGTGGCCTCACCAAGGCATCAAAAAGTAGTATTAACACTTCTCTGGATCTTGATTCTATCCTTCTGTTTATGCAGCCTAGAACTGTGTTGACTTTTTTGGCAGCTGCAGCACATTGCTGGCTTATATTTAAGTGATTGTCCACTAGGACTCCAAGATCCCTCTCACATCCACCACTATTGAGCAAGGTACCAAATATACTGTACTTGTACATTTTGTTTTTCTTGCCTAAATGTAGAACCTTACCATTTTCACAATTGAATTTCATTTTATTGGATAGCACCCAATGTTCAAGCCTATCTTCTGGAGTGTTGGCTATTCTGTTAGCTTGGTGTCTTCTGCAAATTTGATGAGTTCCCCATCTATCCCCTTGTCCAAATAATTGATGAAGATGGTACTGAGCCTAAAACAGAACCCTGGGATACCCCACTGCATACCTCCCTCCATGTAGATGCAGTTCCATTGAAGACTACATATTGAGTGTGGTTGGTCAGCCAATCTGGTGGTGATGCTGTTTAACACCCTTTTTCTATTTTATCAAGTAGTAGGTTATGGTCTGTTTTTGACAAACCCATGTTAGCTTTTGGTTATTACTTTGTTTGCTTCTAGGTGTTTGCTGATTTGTTGCTTGATCATCTTTTCCAGAATGTTCCCTGGTATTGAGGTCAAATTGATAGGTCTGTAGTTTCCTGGGTCTATTTTTTTTCCTTTTTTGAAGATGGGAACTACATCAGTTTTTTCCAGTCCTCTGGCAGTTTCCTGGTGCTCCAGGATCTTTGAAAGATAGAGTTCAGTGGTTCTGAGATCACATCTGCTAGTTCCTTCAGAACCTTGGGATGTAATCCATCCAGTCCTGGTGATTTGAACTCGTCTAGGGT
Organism: Sibynophis collaris; assembly: GCA_036250565.1. Lineage (NCBI taxonomy): Eukaryota > Metazoa > Chordata > Lepidosauria > Squamata > Sibynophiidae > Sibynophis > Sibynophis collaris. The sequence continues at coordinate 9,487 of JANHFK010009137.1, read as the reverse complement.
AGATAGGTGCTCATTTACCATTTTCCTCTCTATTTTAATTTGTGTTCCTAATCTGTTTTTTTGTGGTGCTGTTTCTAATAGGTTGCACTGTTTTTTCCCTTTGTGTAAAGGCAGATGCAAAAAGCAAGTTAAATAGTTCTGCTATCTCCCTTTTCCTTGTCACCTTTTTGCCACTTTCTCCCAGCAATGGGCCAATTTTTTCCTT
>JANHFK010009135.1:257877-268460 GCA_036250565.1 Sibynophis collaris | reverse complement strand
GAAGGCCACAGGCAGCCAGTGCAGCTCACGCAGGAGAGGTGTTACGTGGGAGCTTCTAGGAGCTCCCAAAATCCCCCGCGCGGCTGCGTTCTGGACCATCTGTAGCCTCTGGATCGACCCCAAGGGCAGCCCCACGTAGAGAGCATTGCAGTAATCCAGGCGAGAAATGATCACTTTGCTCTGGGACTTGCCATAAATGTGGGAGCGTTTGGGGAACTTTGGAGCAATAAAGGGGTGGTTTGAACTGCCAGATACCTGTGTTGCCTCTGTGCAGTGCCCCAGGTCATCACAATAACATGGATCTGGGTTATTTAGGGAACTGCCTCTCACTAGTTGTGTTTAGCTATCCAATTATATCCAGCAGGTAAGGTATGTTATGGGTCCTATCCAGTAGTGACTGCCATCTGCCTGGACCCAGGAAGAGAGCCTTTCAGTCATGGTGCCCACTCTGTGGAACATCATTCTCCCAGACTGTCCCCCACCTTGTTGATTTTTTTGTAAGGCCTTGAAGACATGGTTATGACACAGGGCATAGAGATTGGAATCTATGGCAGTGCCTGTAAGATGATCATCTGGAATTTAGATTTTGACGTTATTTATAGATTATGAATTTGTTGCTATGCGGTTCAGGTTGTATAAATACAATATATAATTACAGGAAGAAGCATAGGTATTATTGTTTTCTTAGTACCAGGAGCTATGTAGCATTCAAATCTGAAAGGTCATGAGAATGGGGCCTATTCTTGCCAGAAAAAGAGAATCCCCATAGATAATGCCTACTTTAAATTGCACCTGGAAGAATATGTGGCAAGTCCACTATAGTAATGATGTTGCATGGCAATATAAAGACAGCCCAATCATCACCCAACACTGGGCTGCATAGAGATTCCCAACCCCAGGGACATGATATGAATAGTGTTCTTATTTCTTGTGTTCTTATTTCTTGTGCTCTTATTTCTTGTGTTCTTATTTCTTGTGCTCTTATTTCTTCTGTTCTTATTTCTTCTATTCTTATTTCTTCTGTTCTTATTTCTTGTGCTCTTATTTCTTGTGCTCTTATTTCTTGTATTCTTATTTCTTATGTTCTTATTTTGAGGGCATTCATGTTTACCAATGACCAAAACACCAGATAAGAGGAAGATCTTGAATCTCCTAATTATTTTCAAGTTTCTTTTAACTACCGCTTTCGAAAGGCTACAGAGGTGACTCTGATCTAGTTGAAAAACAATTATGTTTAATTTTCAGTTATTGCACTTAATTTTCATTTATGACTCATTTGAGTAGTTGCCGAATTGTAGTATGATTATTTTTCAGTTTGTTTATATTCCATCTTCAACCTTGGCCTATGTCCTAAAAAAGAAAGAAAATGTACAACAGCCACAAAAGATATATTTAAAATGTCAGGCTAAATAAATGTTTAAAGCAAGGAATAAGCTTTGGGGTTATTATAATGTCAAATTACCTGATATTTAAGTTACTGCATTATGCATTTTTGTGTTATATCATCATGATTAGAGCAAACTTTCAAATTAACTACTGATGGTCTAACTTATTTTATTTCCAAAGCAAGTGGCCTCAACACTAGCTCCATCATGGTTAAATATGATAGCACCCAGCACGTACAAACTCTGGAGACAGAAAGTATAACATTCATTTTAATTCTGAACATTTCTTAAATCATACCATGACCCATAATGAAAATTGAATCTTATTCCCCCAGATTTCTCTCTTGCTCCCATTCCAGTTTGGGTAATGCAGCATACAAACTGAAGCTTATATTATTTTCTGCCTATTTCAATTTTTTTTTTTTTGCTAGTGTACCACATCAAAAGCCTTTTTATTTGCTAATCATTAAGCAACCTGAAAATATATTCCACTGTTTCTCTATATTATCCTTGCCATCTACAGCAAGGACACCAGAGATTGGTTCCAAGGAGAAAGGAACAGAGAAGGCGTGGTTTTGCATGCTGCCTGCATCCTGTGGATGGGGTTTCATTTGTGTGCGCAGTCTGGTTGCCAGCATGCCACAGTCCGGTGCTGGTCCATGGACCAGGGTTGGGCACTTCTAATCTACAGATCTCAAAAGCTTTCAGCAAAGAATTGTCCGTGTGCTTATGATTTTGGAGCTTTCAAAGGGCACTTGCAACCCACAAAGGCTTAGCTGCAATGGCCAATAGCTGAGCATAAAGAAATCCAGCCAATCAATGTTCACTCTTTCTAACTAACAGTGATGGAGTCTGAGGTTCCAGGAGAGTGGAAATATTTTCAATCCCCCACCTAACATAGGCCATCACTTAATAGGGTTGACCACACTGGATGTGAAGTCATCCATTGTTGGTAGAATATAATGAAATGAATTAACTTCTTTTCAGAACCAGCTGACCATCTGTTTAAAATATGCTTCATTTATACATATTATACTGCATGACTATTCATTCCACCCTCAAATATACATACACATGTATCATCTCTCATCTTTTTATATATTATAGTTATGCGTCCACTAGGGAGGAGGTGGAAAAAGAGCATGATGGCAACACAATTGTGCAATTGAAACCTTACTTCTTTCTCACAATCACTTAAATTGTGTAATAATGGTTAGTATCTTGACTTTTTGATCCTCAATAGATGTTCTTGTCCTCCAAAGTTCTGGATTCTTTTTTAAATCAAAGCAGAAGCAAATCCCCAGGTTTCAACTACTGTAACAATATATTTATTTCTAATATTTAAATATATCAGCCAAAAATGTTTCAATGTTCTCACTTCCAGATTTATAATTTCCCATAATAATCACAGTTTTAATAATAATAATGCCCTCAATACATAACTGACATAACATTTCTTTTTAATACCAGTGTCTGTATACTGAAAGTGTTTATTTATATGGTATAAAAATTAACCATCTCATCTCTTTTGCTCCTGGTTCATGCTCATACCTTTTTGCTCAATCCTGCTTCAAACTAAATAAATACTGCAAAGCTTGGATGGGTACTAATGGGCGCAAGAGGATTCTGTGCTATTCCTTGCAATAAATTAGGTCTCATTTCACAAAGAGCAAATGAGAAAAGAATTTGTGGTTTAAATTACATTCCCGTACGGGCCTGGCTTGAGGTGAGCATACTGAATGCTCCACTTTAATAAAAGCCTTATTCACAGAAGTGTCTGTGAAGAATACCTTAGTTTAAGGGGTTTTTTTTTCCTGAGGTTATTTTTCTCTGAAGAATATTCTTCTTCTAAGTATTATATAACGTAACAATACTGTAAGCCTACACTGCTTTCAGAAGTAATATGTACCATCAAGCATTTATTCAACTTACTTATCTGCTGTTTGGAGAACTAGCCCATTTGTCTTATTCACCATCTTCTTATTCTAAATGAATTTTTTTCCTGGCACACAACTATATATCCAAATATTAAAAAGCTGAGAAAAGAGAATGTATAAAGTCTTCTCATTAATATTAGACAACATACATTAAGCAAAAAGCTTTGGCAAGTCTTTTAATTCTAGGATGTTTTGTTTCTTTGTTTTCTTAAGTAACCCATAACAAATAAATAAGTAGAAAATCGGACAATAATGGCAACATATGACTGTAGTGCTAATAAAGATTACAACTGTTCTTTATGAAGCTCTGATAGCAACTACTTACTGAAAAAAAATCCCATCTGCAACCCTTGATATTTTTGCGGCACTTAATTTTATTTTGCTTGACAAGTCCAGCTGTTTAATATCTTATAACCAAAAGGAGAAGGAATTATTTGAAACAAAACACCTAATTCAATTTGCTTCAACATATGAAATATGAACCAGTACTTCCTATGACATGATGGGGTTTTATTACATTTGATCTCTCAGAATATTGACTCTTATCTTTCTGTCATAAAATAAAAATAATAGGTCAAATGGTGCCTCCAGGTAAGAAAGATATTATGGTATAACGTGTTTGGGAAAAACAGTCTGTTTCACAGATCCAGGGAGTATTATTCTGGGGGGAAAAATACAGTACACTTCCAGATAGATGTGAGCAAAAGTAAACATAGAAGTTACATCAAAATGAAACACTGAATGCCCAGTTTCTTAATAATAATGGCTGTTTACAAAATATCTATAAGGATTACTCAGGGAACTGATGCATATAAGCATTGTAATAATATCTCTTTGCTTCTGTGACATTCATAAAACGTAACAGTTGATGAGATTGAGGGTGGGTGTTGAGATGGCCTTGTTCTAAAATTAAGACTAGTTTGCAACAACTACCTTCTAACGATTAAGTCACCTTAAAAAAATTCAATAATCTCCTTTGCTCTGAGAAATCAAAGATCCAGTTTCATTGTCTTATTATTAGTAGAAGATTCGGTATATTGTGTGTATGAATGAATGTGTACAGCATTACAAATTTTAATTCTGCATTGTTAAAAAAAAGTCCGTGTGTGTTTGAGAAAGAAATTCTCCAAGGGATTATTGAGGTCAACCAATTTCCCATCTCTGTCTTAGGTTTAATGAGGATGCTCCCTCCCATAGCACTCTTTTGCTTCTTAGAATTTTTCTCCCTTTGTTCTTTTCGTTCCAGTTGCCTTTAAGGCAGTGATAGCAATAGTAAGAACATATACCCAATATGTCTCTTCTAATAAAAGTGCTTCTTTCTTTCTCAGAACATTTGTCTACTTTGATTTCTCCTTCATAATTACCATAAATGAACAAAGCATAATTGTCAGTGATTTCAGAATCTGACAGTTACTTTAGTCATGAGAGAAGCCATACCAGGGGCATCCAGGTAAAAAAAATCAAGAAGACATTTGTGACTGCACAATTGAAGCTCCATCCTTCTCTCCATATGCCATATATGCAATGCACATTAAAAAGTTCATAATTCTAGAGTAAACAATTCAGTTAAATTAATCTGAATACATTTTAAAGCTTTATTCTTGCCAGGAAAAAGAAGAAAAGGAGAAATCATTCAAATGTCAACAGGGAAACATACTAATTATCTACCATTGAAGGTTAGATTTCTCTTATGTCATATATTAATAATTCTCTTTATTACATTTCAAGCCTTAGAACTTTGTTCTAAATGCAGTAATTAATCCCATATGCCTAAATGAACAAAGGGTAAGTTTAACATCCAAAGGAACGTAAGACCACCCAAGTATGGCAATAACACAAAATGACTGGGGCTGGAGGAGTCACAAATGTAAATTGTATTTGTATATTGTCATGTTTTATTCAACATTATTTTAATGTCATTTTAATGACTGAGTTATCTTAAATCTTGATTCATTTTGTATGTTTTCTGATTCAAAATAATGAAAAATGCTTGGAAGAGTTGGAAGGGAGGGTGCATATGTGTAGTTTCAAGTCAGTCTTGACTCCTAGTGACTATATCAGTGATGGTTAACTTTTTTGGTGCCAAGTGCCCAAAGAGCACGTGCATGTGCCTGAATTCATGTGTGTGTGCCTGAACCCCCAAAATGCAATGCAATCACCCCGCACATGCACTTGCATTCTCTGTGCATGCGCATGCGTCTCCCGCATATGCGTCCTGCCTGCCCCCCCCCCCCGTGCCCCAGGTTGGTGCAGGATGCTTTCCAGGCCCAGAACAGGGTAGGGGGGGGCCTCACACAGCACTCCCTTGCCCCATTTTGGCTTCCAGGTTGGTGCAGGAGGCTTCCCAGGCCCAAAACAGGGCACGGGGGGCCTTGAGCAGTACCCCTATGCCCCATTTTGGCTTCCAGGTTGGTGCAGGAGGCTTCCCAGGCCCAAAATGGGTGCAGGGGAACACATGCGAACCCCCAAAATGCAATGTGAGTGCCCCCTGCATATGCACCCCTCCCCTTGCACATGCGTGCCACCCCCGCACATGCGTGGCAGAGACCCGAAGACCAACTGGTCAGCGGGAGGTGCGCATACATGAGTGGTGGAACTGGGCTGGGGCGACGGCTGGCGTGCCCGCAGAGAGAGCTCTGCATGCCACCTGTGGCACGCGTGCCATAGGTTAGCCATCACAGAACTATATGGACACATCCTGGCAGGGATATTTGGTAATATTTTTGGAAGTGGTGTTTGCCATTGCTGTCTTCCTAAGCTAAGAGAGACAGACTGGCCCACAGCCAGTTGCCTTCTCTGCCTATGGTAGGACTAAAACTCAGATCTACCCTGCTTGTAGGAGCATAAACATTAGCCCAAACTGCTATGTTGGAAGACCATACACATCCTTAAAAACTTTAATTATTGTAGATATATTTTATACCTCAATGTAATAACAGTAGGACGGAGGCTGTTAGATCCAGGCTGCCAAAATCTAGATAATCACTAGAGGGCAGCAAATCTCATGGCCATCATTCAGTGGGTATCTGGATTTTGACAGCCTGGAGTTGGTAGCCCTATATAAAAACTGTATCCATTTCTATCTACAACAGAAAGGGGGGAAATGATAACCAGCCATGATTAAATATTCCTGAACTGTTGAATGAATGCAAAGGAGTTTCTAAATTGTACTGATTTAGTTTTACGATCAAAAGAAGCTCATTTTTAAAGCAACCTGCTGTTGTGTTAAAAAGATAAGGCATTCAGATTCATTATTTCCAAAGGTCACATAATAAATTAACATCAGTTTCAGCTACCTTGTACTCTTTCCGACAAACGCAAGTTTTCAAAATAGCAGAAATATAAGTTGAACAGAGAAACATCACAAATACTTCACTCTTTCTACAGGTTCTAAATTACACTCATTCGAAGTAAATTATTATGTGTGCCAATGTTCAATCAAACATACCTATGTTAAATGTAAGTGGTCAAATATTGCTAAATAGTAGTGTGCAATACTTCTTATATTATTCAAATGATATTAAATGCTCCAATTTTTTAACAATGTAGTGGTTAGAAAATATTGTAAATACTCCAGAGTATACTGAACTAAATTATAACTCTTTTTAATTATACCAATAAATGTGCTTCTATTTTTTTTTCTCCCTCTTTGTTGGCAACAGAATTTATGTTAGTTGCTAAAATTACAGAAAGTTTCATAACATATGACTGCCTGATGCCCTTTGGCCTTTATTAATGCGGCTATTTCAAAGTGTTCTAACGATTGTGTTAAAAACATGAAACTCATGTGACTCTGAATACATTTTGATTAACTATTGTCATGTGCTGCCTATTAATAAATTAGATAAAAGGGAAAATGGCAAATGGTTCAAAATAGAAAGAAAAAATATGTTTAGTAAAATATTAATTTATTTGTTATTTGTTAAATGATTGTTTTTTGTTTTTTTTATAAAACAAGTTTTATTGGTTTTTCAATAGGGAGGGGGAAAAAATCTTAAGTGCAACCTTTACATTAAAATATAATAATTATAGGTAATTTCAATTATAATTTTACAATAGGAGAAAAACTGAGTCATGGAGGTGGTACACTCTACGATATAATAAGAAAAATGATGCATCTTAATGACTCACAAAATACATTAACCCAGTCCCAGAGAACACCTTTAGGTGCAGGAAAAGGTGTTATATTTGGATGCTTTCTGCAGAATCGTTTCTTCTTTATATACATGACTTACAGCAGAATTACAAAAATCAAGGATGACAGGCTTACAGGGAAGTCTGTCTAAGGGGAGGGAAACAAGTGGTGGACAGTCAATAATCTGTCACATCTGTCATATGTGAAGATGAACCCTAGATTTTAATAATATATTTTTTTCTGAGGTTGTGGAAAACTTGGGACACCGAACACCTAGCCAGGCTTATCAAAGTTTGAAACACTATTTGGGGGATTACAGTATAAGTGGTATGCATGTGTGTTTCTTGCCACAAACCAAATATGGCTGGAAGCCATATTTTCGAGTTTTGATAATATTGGCTGAGTAGGGGAAGGGTCTCAGGAAGCAAGAAAAAGACATTTTGGTCTCTATGTAGTCTTGTGACCATGACTATGCCTTCCTGATGTAGTTGCCACCAATACCCGAGTATTACCACTATATGTACACCAATACCAATATATCAAACCAGTTTAGTCTAGTGGTTAAGGCATCAAACTAGAAACCAGGAGAAGGTGAGTTCTAGTTCTGCCTTAGGCATGAAAGCCAGCTAGGTGATTTAGGCCAGTTACGTTATCTCAGCCCAGTCATAGTTGTCCCAAAGGTGCTTTTTTTTCTTCTTCAGAAAGCAACTGGACTTTCTTGTTTTTTTCTTTTAAGACATTTTGCTTCTCATCCAAGAAGCTTCTTCAGCTCTGACAGGATAGTCAGACTTACGGGATAGACTTACGGGACCGCCTTCTGCTACCAGTAGCCTCCCACCTGCCAGTACGCTCACACAGAGAGGGGCTCCTCAGGGTGCCGTCGGCCAAACAATGTCAGCTGACGACACCCAGGGGAAGAGCCTTCTCTGTGGGGGCACTTGCCCTATGGAACGAGCTGCCCCCTGAGCTACGAAGAATCCCAGACATCCACACCTTCCGACGGGCCCTCAAAACTTTTTTATTCCAACAAGCCGGACTAGCCTAGGGCTTTTAATGGACCTTTTAGTGATTTTTAGTGAGAATTTTTAGAGTAGAATTTTTATCGCGGCCTAATTGTATATATGGTTTTAATATTTTTAAAATTTTGTATAGTGTGTTTTATTTATGGCTGTACACCACCCTGAGTCTCTCTCTCTCTCTCTCTCGAGAAGGGCGGTATATAAATATCATAAACATAAACATAAACAGGCAAACTGAATAGCATGGCTTGCTGCTTCTGAGCAAGTATGTCAAGCACAACCTATGCATTGTTAACATGATGTTCAAAAAGTACAAAACTACCTGAATGGATTCCAGGTCCAAACACTGGCACCTGCTTGACTAAATCATAATATGACAGCGTAATATTAAAGATGACACCATTACCTGAACCATGCGAGGTGCTGAGTGCTGGACTGACCAAAGGCTGGTCTGGTTGGCCTGCAACCTAAACATAGCCCCTCTACATTTTAAATAACCAAGAAAGTCATTCAACATCAGAAGATTATAAGACCAAAATCAAGCCCAACATTTCCAAGAATTGAAAATTTACTGCTTGTAGGAACATGTTCTGAAAAGTGGACACAGTTTAAAGGTATTATACAGACCAACATTTCCTGGTTGGTGGCCCAGTGCAGGGGGAGGAGGGAAGAAGAGATGGTTTTGTGCAAGGGGTAGGTAAACCGCCCTGAGTCCTGCGAAGGAGAAGGGCGGTCTAAAAATCCAATAAAATAAAATAAATAAATGTACTTGAACTTGCACAGCTTCATTTGAGTGGCAGGCATGTGAACCCACTGCTCACATGAGTTATGCGCCAGCCTAACACTCATGCATCCCAGTCGTGAATAGGCCATGGCCCACAGCTTGGGGACCCAGGATATAGACTGCAACAACTGTACTTGGACTGAAACCCCAGGCACATGAAGACTAGTTTGATGAAAAACACGAGACCATTTCAGTAGCCCTTCAGGCCAAGAACAAGGCTTATGCAGACTGGCAGAAAAAAAACCATCATCTGTTTCAAAGAAAGACAACTTTAAACATCTGCAGTCCAAAGCACAGATAAAACTGCAAGAAATGCAGGACAAGTGATGGCAAAGAAAGCTGAGCAGGTAAAACTTTATGCAGGGCATACATGCCACCAGAAAGTTTGTCAATATCATGAAGTCAGTTTATGGTCTTTCTAAATCACAATGCTCCCCTTGCTATCATGATCCAACATTAGGAAGGACTGAAAAACCACATTTTTCCAATCTACTCAATGGGCTGTCCAGAGTTGATTCTGACGCTTTACAGCAGATTCCTCAGCTGCCAGTCTTAGATGCCCTAGACTTGCCTCCTTCTATTGATGAAATCAAGGACGTGATCTCATAGGTGAACTCAAAGCAACAGGGTAGGATGGTGTTGCTGCTGAGATCTACAAAGCATCAGACCAAAATGCCTTACAGGCATTCCAAGACATCCTAGAGATATTTTCCCCATTCATGATTTACAAGATAACCCATGAGTCATTGTCACATGAAATACTCTTGTGGAAAACTTCATCCCATCTTCCTAATCTTTCATGGAAAGATAAAGGCTAATTTCAGAGCCAGAAAGTATTCTTTTTATGAAAAAATACATCTGTGCATCTCTAGGTAGGTCTTAGAGGGTTCTTGTCTAAATCCCGAGCCATAGTCACCGTCTCAGAAGAATGATACTAAACATAGATAATTCAGAGGTTTACTTGGTATAAAGCCCTTATATCTAAGCTCTTAATTGTGGTGTAAATTAGCATTTTGTTGAAGAAAGTCACTGCCTCAATTTTAGACTGACAAGAAATTCTCCACCTTCAGCTCTGAAAAGTTCATAGATTTCAAGCAAGAATTTCTAAAAGACTGCTATACTGTATATTCAGGATAAAAGAAGGCTGAAGATTCAACAAGTGGTGAATTCCTGGTTTTCATCAACTCTGCAAGGGCAGAAGCTAAAATAAAATCTCCAGGTTGTCTGGTTACAGGTTGCCGAAGGAAATCCTCACACTAAACAGCACAGCCGATTTTCTCCTCCTCAACTTAACTGCCAACCCCCCACCCATCCAAATATAAC
>JANHFK010009135.1:182403-193505 GCA_036250565.1 Sibynophis collaris | reverse complement strand
TAAAATAATCCCCCCCCCCAAATAAGCCCTCCTTGAAAATATTTAAATGCATGTGTAGCCGGTCACCGCCATTTTCTCTGGTTAGGGTTAGGGAGACAGAGCTGGAAATCAGGTAAGAGGGCCACAGCCCCATCTTGCTCCACATGCCCCAAAATAATAATACCTCCCCGAAAGTAAGGCCAAGCCCTTATTTTGGGGTTCAAAAAAAATATAAGACAGGGTCTTATTTTTTGGGAAACACAGTAGTAAATACAATTCATGTTTGCTTCATAAATATTAGACAACTATGAACCACTGCCCAACCTCACTTTTAGGGGGAGGGTTATGGAAAAATGAATAGCTCTTCAGATAAGAGAAGTGGTTTATCTGGATTCTTTTCAGTCTGGATTCTGACCATGGGGCAGAACTGCATTAGTCACACTGCTGGATAATCTGAAGTGGGACCTGAATGGGAGGAGAAATATGCTCTTCCTATATCATTGAACCTGATATCGGTCTGGGTCAGCTGCATGGGTTGGGAATCCACAGCACTGTTTTACAGTGGTTCCACTTCTTAGATAATTTCAATTGGTGCAGAGAGGGAGAAGATCTGCTTGTTGGCCACTCAATGTATGGTGTTATAAGGTTCTCCTATATGTCTCTTGCTGCTTATCCTTTACATCATATTACGTCACTGGGAGTGTCATTTATAGGTTTGTGTTTTGTTGGCACATACCTTGGCTTTTGAAGTCTCAGTACAAGTTCGACGTAACATTTGATATTCTGTATTCCTAGCTATGTTTCACAGCTGAATACACCTGCAGCATAAATCTAGACTTCGATCATTCTTGCAAGACATTCTCCAAAGTTCAACGTTCTGCAAAGACCCACTCCCCAGAATAAATCTTTGATATCTGTAGCCAGTCATTATGCTGAAATATCTCTTGTTCGTTTATTCAAAGAGGGTTTTTTTTCTCATTCATTACAATATATTTTAAAAGTCAAATGTAAATATAAGTAAAAGATTGTTCAACGGACAGTGAAAATGAAGAAATGCCATTTGATGCTTGATGGCAGAAAAAATGGGATGTAAATAAAATAAAAGATTGTTTTATAAAATATGTGAGGAGGAGAGAATATTTGGGAAAATATCACAGAAAGCAGAAGCAACCAGGTAAGTCATGAGAAATAAAACTATAAATCTGAAATCAGCTTTGATTAGATCAGCTGAGGATTAAAAAATAATGTGCAAACCCCCACTGTTTCAAGTGCTTTCTATGAGTAATCCAAAGTGATCAAATAGTCCTTAGTCTCTTCATAGTTGCTGTCCTCATGTCCTGCTTACATGTAACCCTACATCTCTATTTTTGAAAAGGGGACATTGGCCTTTGTAGATTTTTGGTTTGACACAGAAAAGACTTCCTTTCTTCGGGGAATGCACTTGCTGGAACTGCTTCCTTTCTACAATAAGGAAAGCAAAATGAGCTTATAAAGTAAAATAGATTTATCTTCCTACGTGCATAGTTCACCATCTTTCTTTCCCCTTCTTTTAAATCAATAAACACATAAAGGCAGACTGCATGTAATCCATGCAGCTCCTAATTTACTTCCTAAATTAGTTTAGAAACACCCTGGATGTTGGGTTGGATATTGAAATTTAGCTGAGGATTTCAGATAGGGCCTCTGCCTTTTTCATATTACTGGGTTTCCCCTAAAAATAAGACCCTGTCTTATATTTTCTTGAACCCTGAAATAAGCGCTTGGCCTTATTGCCATGCGGTCAAAATCCCAATTGGGCTTATTATCAGGGGATGTCTTATTTTGGGGGAAACAGGGTACTTAATTGCTGTTTCTATGATAGACATCAACAAAAGCAAGCACATGAATGAGAAGAATTCCATTATGTTTCTTATATACAAGTCTGTCTCTTCTTAACACTTCATGGTTGATCATGGGCCATTTGTTAATGTATGTATTCTTAAAAGCTTTATCTCACTTTTTTATTTGAATGACCCTAAACCCAGCAAGTAAACAATGGTTAATGGGATTTATGATGAGTGGGTAGTAGAACTGTCAATCAAAACTGAGTAATGTACCTTCTCCCCAGTTCATATTCTGGAAGGAGGAGGAAATTGAGAAAAAAAATGGATTTGAGATGTGGCTGGATAGGGCTGACTCTGACTAAAATCAAAGAAAGCCTTTATCTCTCAGAATTGCAGGTTTATGAGTATGTCTTTAATGCAAGAGAGCTCAAGGATTAACAGGCTATAAATACTTTGCAGTATTAAGGGAACTTGTTTACAACACATTTTAAATTATTGATTAAAAGCCAGTATGTTTCCTTATTTAAAAGTACACAAAATGACTGTGCTGCTCTGTACCTTCCACCTAGTCACATTATTATGTACAGCAGGGGTGGGGAAAGATGGTTCTTTTATGACTTGTGAACTTCAACTCCCAGAATTTCTGAGCCAGCCATCTGATGTACATAAAGACCTAAAGGAGAAAAAAATAATAATTTCCAAACCAGAAAAGGGGTTGGTGGTAGCAGCAAAGCCAACAATCTCCAGAGATATCCCTGGGATCCTGAGAGTATGCTTTAATTTTAAAGGAAAAAACGATGATAAGAAAATGGTGCCTTCAGCAGAGAGCAACACATAAATCCCATAACGACAGTATAACGCTCTGAATACAACTCAGCAGAATTCTTGTCATGCAACTGATAGATGGGACCAGAGGATGCGTTCCTTTTGCTCTCCAGGACCACTAAGCACTCTTTCTATCCGGAAAAATGAACATCTTGCAATTGCTCTTCTTTTCAAATGGATAGTTTTATTTCTTTGTATTCTTGCTCCACAAAAAGATTCCAGGTGGCTTGCACCCATAAGACATTAAAACCATACAATGAAACAACCCCTATAAATAACGTAACGACCAGTTTGATCAATCACCATCCAAACGCCACTGCCTCACATAACAGGAGCACAGTAATTACTGCCTTGTTGAGGGGAATATATTGATCTTGGGGAAGGCAAGCTGTTCCACAGCTGAGAAGCTCTCCATATGAATGCCATCCCATTTCTGTCCTGTGGCAGACCACAAAAAATGATCCTGGAAGAAGTAAAGACCCAGATTTAAAGGTCTTAATAGGTGCATCCAGCATCTTAAACTGGGTCATGAAAAACCCTCCAATTCCTTGGCTAGCACAACAATGATGAAGGGTCCTTGGAGACCTTTCATTACTCAAACTAGGTAACGTCATCAGTACTGATGATGTTACTTAGTTTGGGTAATGAAATGGCTGCAAGAAAACAAGCAACCTCAGAGAGCACGAGACCTCTCGTTTCAACTCTGAGCTACAAATATTTTCCTTTATTAGTAAAACGATGATTGGGCTGTGGAACTCATAGTCCAAAAGTCTGAAAGACATCTTGTCGGAAAAAATGGTCATAGTACTGAAAAGCAACAGGTTAGGGCACAAGGCAGATAAAATTAATGGAAGTCAGGCTCAGGTCTGTGGATTTTATTTCTCTCCCCCTCCCCAACAATAATGTAAATTTAATGTCAGAAGGTTCATGAGCAATAATGGATGCTGAATACCACTTGACTTCCTTACTCTACCCATAAAAAGATTTTCTTGATATGAAGGAATTTTATTTTCAGAATGTGTCTTTGCTTTTATAGCCCTCTTTCAGGTACAGACAGCTCACATTTCCAGAAGAACAGGCTTTGTTACTTTTCATTTAAACCATGGAGAAAGAATGCTGGAAACTACTGCTTTCAATTGTACACAGGTAATCCTTGACTTTCAAGCATTCATTTAGTAGTTGTTCAAAGTTACAATGGCACTGAAACGAGTGACTTACAACTAGTCCTCACACTTATGACCATCATGGCATCCTATAGGCATGTGACCAAACTTTAGGTACGTGGCAACTGGCAAGTATTTATGATGGTTACAGAATCCTAGGTTCACATGATCACCATTTGCGATCTTCTCAGTTGGCTTCCAACAAGCAAAGTCAGTGGGAGAAGCTGGATTCACTTAACACCCATATCATTCATTTAACACCTATGACAAAAAAGGTCATAAAATCGGGTGCTATAATTAGCAATTTCCTTGCTTAGCAGTGGAAATTCTGGTCCCAATTCTGGTTGTAAGTCGAGGACTACAGGTTCACATTTCAAAGCAAACGTAATGGTTAGTATTCTTGTGGTATCATTTTATTTTTTTTCTTAATTGGCTTTATTATTAATTGCTTAGGGGCACTTATTTGCTTTGTGTTTGTTTTCATACCTGCACATCTAGCAGTGTCAATAGTAATGGACTAAATAAAATAATGATATATATAAAGTAAGTTCCTATGGCCCTTAATAAATGCCACTGCCTCTGGTCACCAATTATTGGGGAATAGAGCTGGAGTGTGACTGAAATATGCAAGGTGCAGTAATTTTAAAAAGACACAGGACAGCAGGAGAAAATAAAACATTATCTCTTATTGGTCAAAGGGTGTTTCAAAATGTCTTTTTGCTTGTTAGTATGATGACTTTCTTTTAACAAATGAAGGTCCTTACTCTATTCACACAAACTTCAAAGGCAACAGACAGAAGAATGAGCAAGATAAGGATATGAATAAGCTCCAAATTTCTCTGAACAGATTACACACAGGAACAATTTTCCAGCATATGTAGAAAACATGAATTTATACAACTTGCTCCTAATTTTATTTTTATTATTCCAGTGGTTTCCTTCCTCCTTACCGTATATATTGTATCCTTCATCTAAAGTTCTTCATTAGGCTGGTATGTGACATGCCTCCATAGGGTGTTTTCCCTTATTAAGCCTATGTGGTAACAGCAAAGGTAATCTAGAACTATGTTTCAAATTGCATATCAGTACAATAACAGGCACACACTTCAGCTTGAAAAAAATGTTTTTATGAGGCTTGCCTGTACTACTTTCCAAGGGTGATATTTTAATATAGCAGGAATTTAATAGCACTGTGTAAGATTATTTCCTTCTATTCTGCTTAGAAACGGGGAAGAGTAAGAGCAAGAGAGATTCCCCATGCTACAATATAAATTCATATTTTATGACATACATTTTAGCCTTAGTCAAGGATTGCGTATAACTTTTTTTAGACAGACACAAGGTATATGGTAGGTTACCAAACTTAGCTGTGCCTAAGTCACCTGCAGCATTTCTTGCTGATAATAAGAACAGTAGCAATCTGTTAGGGCACATTTCAGACAGTATACTGATTTAATAATTATAAATAATTTAGAATTTAAGAACACACTCTTCACTAGATTCCCATATACTGTATGTGGTTCAGCTTTATAGATGGGAGCAATGGAAGACTTCATAGGAAAACAACTTTCTTTATGATACTGGTTGCTCCAGTGCTCAATGTGGAAAATGACAGGAATATTCAGTACAGGTTAATCTGATCTCATAGTGATTTTTTCTTAGCTGTGTCAACCAGCAGGGACTGGCATGGGCTGCCTTATGCATTCTTATAGGACACCAAAATGGAAAAGCTAGTCTATAATATATGTGCAAATGCTTTAAAATAGCCTTTACTATTTCTGCATTAGAATCATGTGGCTACTATCTTCAAACTATGCATTTTGTTTTAGTTTAATAAAATAATTACATCCAGAGTGTTCTTGCAAAATGATTTTATGCAATAAATATGTACTTCTTATTAGTCATCTGTTCCACACTGTCCACAGGTGGCCCTTACTTTGTATGGGCATTACAAACCCCAACCATTCATTTATGTGTAGGAAAATTGGCTAAGAAAATGGCTTCTGTCTAAGGAAACAATGTGGTTTTTATGACTGTTTCTGGCATTTCTTTTGATTATTTCCTATGCTCCCTATGTTTTTATTTAATTCTGCACATCTTTTACTAAATGAAAGCTATTACCAAGCTTCTATTCTTCCCTTTTCTAAATATTTTAAAAGGTTTTAGTTTTTGGTGGTAATACATACTTCTTGAAAAAAAAAATCTCCTTCTGGCTTCCAGGGAAATAATGGCGGACTGAAGACAGCTCAGTGATAGTGGAGCCACTGACAATGACAGAATGAGAATCTGGTGAATGGATTAAAACCTTGGAATTTCTATCTGGCGCAAGGAGAGGAGTAGGATTGCCCACAAACACTCTGTTCAGTGGTTCCTTAAAAGGAGATTGTAAGACAGCAGTCTCTGGCAGGTTTTAGAGTACTGAGAGAGAGGAAAAGCCATTTCTGCCCATGCAATGGTTTGAAGCTA
The DNA here is from genome assembly GCA_036250565.1 of Sibynophis collaris. Taxonomy (NCBI): domain Eukaryota; kingdom Metazoa; phylum Chordata; class Lepidosauria; order Squamata; family Sibynophiidae; genus Sibynophis; species Sibynophis collaris. The sequence continues at coordinate 187,249 of JANHFK010009135.1, read as the reverse complement.
TTATGGACATAGGGTTTCCGTACTTTCTTAATCACATCTGGAAATTGTCTGGATTTTTGGATATAAGAACCTGTGGAAAGGCAGATTTTATTACACCAGTTGAATTTCATTCTATCCTTGATAAAGCAAGTTTCATGCAAATTTAAGGACTTAAAAACATTTTTTTTTAAATGCATTTAAAAATATATATATTAAAATACAGCAAAAGTTATAACATTAATTTTGCATCATGGGCAAATTTGATAAGCATTCCCTGTATTTTTTCATTCAACTAATTGTGAATATATTGATTAAAGCAGCGGTCCCCAATCTTTTGACACCACCAGGCACCAGTTTTGTGGAAGACAATTATTCCATGGACCAGGGGTGGGGGGAATGGTTTTGGTTTCAGTTGCTCGCACACCGTATACCTCCTGTGTGGCCTGGTTGCTAACAAACCACGGACCAATACTGGTCGATAGTCCAGGGGTTGGGGACCCTTTGATTAGAGGATGCAGAGCAGATTCTTGTGGCACCCAACTTCATACCACTTTTCAATACAATGAGGAATCACTGATGAGCTCTCTCAAAGTATTATTTTGAGTCAGCTGTTTTAGAATTTACCCCACACATGACAATGCATCTTCCTACACGAATGCAAACACACTTATGAGCTCAGCACTGAAAGATTCAGGGATGAGTCTCAGGCCTTATCTACATATCCCTGAGTATGTACTTTCTCCCCATCCTTGACTCAGCAGGAAAGAATATTACTCTGAAGAACACTGCTCCCTCCCCATAATTCATCTTACCATATTCCCAGAACAAGATCAACAGAGTTGTTGCCTTCAAAAACCACACAGTTTTCAAAGCGCTAATTGACAGACCCCTTTATGATGTGCTCTGGAATCTTTTCAGGTATTAATGTCAGGCTGACTGGCAATTGTCTGGATCTTTCTGTTTCACTTTTAGAAGATAAGAATGATATCTGCTCTTCTACAGTCATCTGGAACTCCACTATTTCTCCAGGAATTAACCAGAGATATGACAAAACGCTTTTGGAAAGGTTATCAGCTAGGTTCCTTCAGTATCCTAAAATGCGATTAATCTTCTTGTGGACTCATTCATTCAACTCATCAAAGTAAATAGGCATTCCTTGACCATATTTCCATCAGTCTCAGATTTCAGTCTTATTCTTTCATCCGTTTACAGTTTCCTGGTGGAATATACACATTTCTGTTAAAATAAGAGTTGAGTGGTTCTGCATTTTCTTTATTATCTACCATTCTTTATTGAGTAGCTTTATACTTATTCTTTTCTTTTTATTCTGAATATATCTAAATAATTGCTTTTTATTATTCTTAGCATTTTTGATAAATACACTTCATTCTAAGTTTTCATTTTCTTAACACTAACACAATCATTCCAGGCTATCTGTACTTTTCCTTTGTGACTTGGCTCTCTTTCCATTTCCTGCATGTGTCCTTATTCAGGACAACTATTTACTAATCTTTATATAAATAAATATATAAATAAGTATCCATGACCCATATATTACTGTGATGTTTTGATTTGTGTATATAAGGAAAAAAATCACTTTACATCTCAGTAATTCTAGATCTAATTTAATAAAATGAAACGACATAAATCAGATGTCAAATCAAACTAACTAAGATCACTCCAGAAGATATTAGTAAATCCTGATTTGTGCTTTAACCAGCCATGTCATGAAATATCTTCTAACATAAATATCTTCCACAATAATTTTATAGACTTCCCCAATTTCTGTGCTCCAAATGTTTTGAATCACTGATTCCATTAGCCATAGCATAGCCATATCCTGATAGATTGGAATCTATCATCCTCTGGCAACAGGTTCTGGGATATTGATGTGCCCACATGCTGTAATTCTGTCTCAGATAGAAAGGGATTACTTAAATCAATATAAAAACGGTCCCTGAAGATAAAAAAATAAATAAAATCAAAAGCCATCAGTGGCTTTTAAATATCTGTACTAGTGGATAGCCTATGTAACCTTGCTTCTACGATATAAACATTAAAAAAATAGTGATGTCTTAATAATCACTGATGCAGCTTCCTTCCATGATCTTGGAACATAGAACTTTTTTTGTCCTTGCCATTTAGAAAGTTATGCTAGCCTGCTAAATGGAACCAAATAATATAGCAAAAAGTTGCCAGGAGAATGTCAAGGTTGGATTATTCCAAGAAGGAGAGGAGAGAAAGCAGAGATTCACTTTGTGGCACTGAATCCAGATGGCCTTGCAAAATCCCTAGATACATTACGTCAGTGGTGAAATCCATTTTTTTTTACCGGTTCTGTGGTTTGGTGGGCATGGTGTGGCTTGGTGGGCGTGGCAGGGGAAGGATACTGCAAAATCCCCATTCCCACCCCACTCTGATGCCAGCCAGAGGTGGTATTTGCCGGTTCTCCAAACTACTCATAATTTCTGCTACCGATTCTCCAGAACCTGCTGGATTTCACCCCTGCATTACAGGTAGTCCTCGGTTTACAACAGTTCATTTAGTGACTGTTTGAAGTTACAATGGTACTAAAAAAAAAGTGATTGATGACTGTTTTTCAGAATTACGACCATTGAGCATCTCCATGATCATGTGATCAAAACTCCTATGCTTGGCAACTGACTGTGTTGACAGTTGCAGTGTCCCAGGATCATGTGAACATCTTTTACGACCTTCTGGCAGGCAAACTCAATAGGGAAGCCAGATTTACTTAACAACCGTGTTTGCTGTTTGCTGCAAGGACGCTAGATGAATACCGGATAAATGCTGGGAGACAGAGGCAGATTTTTTTCTTTTTCTTGCGTTCCTCCTCTAAAGCGAATGTGTGTCTTATGGTCCGGTTATAGTGCGAAAAATACGGTAAATAAATAGTTCAAAGTCTGCATTTATTTTCTTATCTCTCTTTCCAGGTGAATAGATCAAAACAAGTTCACGTTAGCAAATTTCTAAAAGGAACCTTGCACAGTTACAATAATACTGTATAAAATGGGGTGTCTGTTCCCCCCCCCACTTTGGAAAAGTTTTGAATAATCAGGAAATTCCAGGGAGACAGATTATAAAGAGCAGGACAGAATTGTCATGGCAACCATAGGCAGGGATCCAGAAATCAGGTAACAAAATTACAGTTGAATACAAGCAGCTTCACAAAATCTGAATTGATTGGGAGGGCTGTGTGTCTGTTTTTTTCTTTTTTCAAAAGAAAGCAAAAAGTATGCAATTATGAGGAAATGTCTATTTGATTCAGCTTGTTGGCCTGAAGAAGAAAGCTTTGAAAGTTAATCTTTCTTTTAGAGTATTGAAACTGCTTTCTCAATTATTGTAGCTAGTATTAATCTTCATATATCCATGTCTCCAATGAAAACTGTAACTTTCTTATGCTCATGAACACTATCATTTTGCCCTTAAAATTGATTTCAAGAACATTATTGTTATGTCTCCATGCAAATGAGCCGCAGGCTCCACTCCGGTCCGCCGCTGCTGTGGGGGACCGAGGTTTAAAATGATTGGCTGGACTAGCCCAGCCACCTGATTGGCTAGCCGGCCGGCCCGGATCATTTAAAAAGGGCCGGCTTGCAGCACTCCGATGCTGGTTGTTTGTAACTGAAATAAAGAGCTAAAGTTACTAATGCTGCCCGCGTCTTCTTGAAGGTCACAGCAATAAAAAATGCACCAACACCCCAAAACAAAACGGCATACAAGCATTCTTAGGCTTGCTAAACTTCTACAGCATGTTTCTGGCACAGAAGGCAACTGTGGCAGAACCATTACACCGGCTACTGGGAAAGGACATCCCTTGGTCCTGGGGTCAGCCTGAGGAGCAAGCCTTTAAGACTGTAAAAAACCTCCTCACCTCCAACAGTGTGCTAATCCATTATAGTGACTCCCTCCCACTAATCCTGACATGTGATGCATCGCCCTTCGGAGTCGGCGCCATCCTGGGGCACCAGCTTCCAGACGGTCGAGAAGCCCCCATCGTATTCTACTCTTGGACATTGTCAGAGGCTGAGCGGAACTATAGCCAGCTCGACAAAGAAGCCCTGGCAGCCGTCAAAGGGGTCAAGCGTTTCCACGACTACCTGTACGGCCGCCAATTCTCCATTATAATGGACCACAAACCGCTGCTCGGACTACTGGCCAGCGACCGCCCCACCCCAGCCGTCCTCCCCCCCATGCATGACCCAGTGGACACTATTTTTATCAGCCTATTCCTACAGGTTAATCCACCGACCCGGGAAGGCGATTGGGCACGCCGATGCGCTGAGCAGATGCCCGCTGCCAACACTTGTAGAAGACCCGACTCCTGCCACCTAAGTGTTCCAGCTCGAAAGAATCACCAAGGGATCTGTCACCGCCACCGAGATCACCCGCCACTCCATAAAGGACCCTGTCGTCAACTGCGTCACGAACTTTGTACTGAGAGGTTGGCCTGACATCATAAACGAGAATCTTAAACCTTTTTTTATCCGCAAGCAAGAACTATCTGCCCTGCGGGGATGCTTGCTCTGGGGGGAAAGGATAGTCGTACCGCAAAAGCTACGCCGGAATGTCATGGAACTCCTACACGAGGGACACCTGGGGATCGTCAGAATGAAGGCCCTGGCAAGGAACTATGTCTGGTGGTCTAAGTTGGATAAGGATATCGAGGAATGGGTAGCTACCTGCAATCCCTGCCAGGAATCCAGACCACCTCCCCCTGACTTAGATCGGCTGCATCCAAACTACTCAAATGAAGCACCCATAGACTCGATCAGCAAACTACGGTCGTTCCGGGTGGGGGACCAGGTCTATGCCCATAACTACGCCGAGGGACCGTTATGACTTCCTG
>JANHFK010009135.1:103063-115524 GCA_036250565.1 Sibynophis collaris | reverse complement strand
GGTTTCTTCGATAGGAAGGAATATTTCCTTCTTTAATCTCTTATTTTCTTCGGAATTTGTTTAAGAATGGTAATTTCTTTGTCTCTGTATTTCAGGGCACCCCCCCCCCCCTTCGCTTCTGCACATGCACAGAGCATCTGTGATGATGTCCCGGCAGGTGGGCGGAGCCTCCCACCGCCACTACTACCGGTTCTAAGAACCGGTAGGAACCCACTACTGCCCAAAGGTCCCAAAGAGGAAGTCAGTTGTTGCCTTTATAAGGGAACAAGGAAGGGAAGGAACCTAGATAAAAGCGCTGTTCATGACTGTTATCTTTATGACTCTGGTTTGTTTCTGTTGTCATTTAACTTGGGTTAGGCCAAAATGGGATGTAGAAACACAAGAGAGGATGAATGCAGGCTTCCAGGAAATCTATTCCATTACGCTGTGACTGTCAGATGTTATTCCCCCACTGGCTGGTGATGAGCTAAAAAGGGAAAGTCAGAATCAACCGATTGTTTTGCACAGCCTGCACAGTACACGGTACATAATCAAGATAACACCATTCAACGGTGATTTGAATGATGCAATAGAAACAGGATACGGATCCACAACAAACCCAGCAGACTTCATGCTACTACAGTTTCCTACCCGTCCAAGAAAAGGCTGGATAGAGCTTTAACTCAGCAGCGGCAAAAGGCCCAGTACAACTACAAGAGCTGAATGAAACTAATTGTCGGAACCCTACCTAGTACAAAAATGGAAGACAAAGAACTAGTTCTAAAAGCAGAGCACCTGGTAGTTGCCCCGCAAAGACAGCCATCTCCTATGAAGGGGCTTAAAAGGTCCTTTCCCATAAATATTTGAAAAGAATTCTGCCCGTAAAACAAGAGAGAGAGAAGGGAGGGGGTGCCGTTTTCCGAAAGGGCAGGAAAGGGTTACTGGCTGTAGTGCTGGCTTCTCTGGGGGGCAGGAAAAAGCAAGTGCAATGCAGTGAGGTCAGCAGTACCTTCCATCGCCCCGGGGGCCCCTTGCCTGACAATGTCAACATTTCAGCGCATTCCAGCCTTTCACAATAAGAGCCTTCATTGCTCCTATTTCCTGACCTCTTTGAATTAAAGCATCTGAAGTTAAATATATATGCAGCCTGGCTGGCGCGCGTGCGCGCGCGCGCGTACACACGTATAAACACACACAAACACACACACACACAGAGCTTGCTGCACCAAAAATAGACTGATGGGAAACTGTCTGCAGCTGTTGCTGCATAACACTCATTAACTGTGTCAAGCTGATCAGCGAAAGACGTGTGAGGGAGAGACGGCGACAGGATGTGTACAGTTTAGGACGGTGTTTCTCGAACTTGGCACCTCTGAGGTATGTGGACTTCAGCTCTCAGAGGTTTGCATTTATTTAGCAAATTGACATGGTCGCCCATCCTGCAAAAAAGGAATTCTGGGCAGCATACAACGATTAGTTAAAATAATAATTGTATAAAAACAACCATTATTAAAACATTAAAACAGTCATTATTAAAATGTCAAATCACAAGGCACAAGAGATACTGAATATTCACTAATATGGGAGCCGTCTAAAATTAACTAATATGGGAGCCGTCTAAAATTTCACCCATCTCCTGGGACACCCAGAACACCCTTAATATCAACAGGGCATCACTTCTGGGATGTGAGGGAGAATGTTCTTCCATAAGGCCAGGGCCATGGCACTGAAGGGCTCTCCTGGGAGCCGCTGGGTGTAATTCCCTAGCATTGCGTTGGCGAACCTGTAGCACATGTGCCAGAGGTGGCACACAGAGCCCTCTCTGTGGGCATGTGTGCCGTCGCCAGCTGCTCTTCTGGTTTTGTGCTGGCCATGTGGTCTTCACGATGCCAGAGCACTAGAAACCCGAAGACCAGAAGGTCTTTGGGTTTCCAGCGCATGCATGTGCACTGGTCAGCTAAGTCTTCATGCGCATCGGCCAGCTGGTCTGGCGCTGTGAGCATGAGTGCTTTTTCAGTTTGGTCACATAGTGCCGAAAGGCTCTAGCAGATGGGACCTGCAACATGCCTTCTTCACCAGATCTGATGGGAGCAGCCATTATATTTAGGAAGAGGCAATTCCTCGGGTAACCCAGTCCCATGTCATGAAGGGCTTTAAAGGTTAAAACTGGCACCTTGCATTGAAGCAAACTGGCAACCTATGCAACTTGCAGAGCAGAGGTCTGTCATGTGCTATTGTAGAAACACACATAACTGCCTGCATCACTGCAAACTGCACCAGTTGAAGCTTCTCGATACTCTTCAAGGATACTCTTCAAGGACATCCCCATATAGAATGCATTACAATAGTCCAATCTGGTGGTGACTAGGACATGAGTAACTGTGAGCAGAGCCCCCCCCAAACAAGGAATAGGTACAAATGACACACAGCATAAAGGTGTGAAAAAGTCCTCCTAGCCACAATTGCCACCTGCTATTTGAGCAGGAGTCAGCAGTTTAGGAAAACCTTTTTGAGGGAGATGGACGCTTTAGAAATACACACAGGTACCTCAGATTGCACACTGGGTCTGTGTCAGGGGTGAAATCTAGCAGATTCTGACAGGTTCTGGAGAACTGGTAGCGGAAAGTTTTAGCAGTTCGGAGAACCAGCAAATACCACCTCTGGCTGGCCCCAGAGTGGGGAGGGGATGGAGATTTTGCAATATCCTTCTCCCAGGAGAGGGGAGGGAATGGGGATTTTGCAGTATCCTTCCCCTGCCATGCCTACCAAGCCACACCACTCCCACCAAGCCATGCCCACAGAACCGGTAGCAAAAAAAATTGGATTTCACCACTGGTCTGTGTCCCACCCAGCACAGAAATGGCATAGTCTGAGAACTGGCAGGCCCCCAAATCCAAATTCCCTCAATCTTGCCATGATTCAGCTGAAGCCTGTGTTCCTTATCCAGACCTGTCTGTACCTTTTCTGCTCTTCTTTGGCTTCTATCCACCTTTAAATGTATACAAGTACGGTACAGAGAAGGTCTCTGATTGAGGGTTTCCTTCAGAGAAACATTAGTGAGCACCAATAGTGGCCTAGATCATCTTCTCTGTACACTCCATGTATATATTATTGTGCTTTCCAGTCGGTGTTGACTCCTGGCAACTGCCTATACAAGTCTCTGCAATTTTCTTGGCAAGATTTCAGAAGTGGTTGCCCTTGCCTTCTTCCAATGGCTGATAGAGAGTGACTGGCCAAAGGTCTCCCAGCTGGTTTCGGGCCTAAGGTGGGACTGTAACTCATGGTCTCTAGGTTTCTAGTCTTAGGCCTTAACCACTACACCAAACTGGCTCTTATACCCTGAATGAGTATCCTTTGATATTTATGTATTATTTTGTCATTTTAGATGTCCCGCAATGAAGTCAGTTTAGAAAAGTGTCCTTGTTATTAAAAGCTGTTTTGGTAGCAACTCCTGCCATAATAGATGCCTCAAAGCCTGACTCGTTGGTTCAATTCTTTTCACCCAATTTCCTTCTTGCACATTCTTCTCTTTCTATCTGTCCTTTTTTTTAAAAAATCAGATGTTGCTGAAGGCTTTGATCTTCTGAATTCCTGTGGGTGGGTGGCTGGGTCTCCGTTGAGACATCTACCCTTCAGCTGGCCCCTGGTGGAAAATGATAGAGAGGATAGAAGGCAGGGCACCACAGATATAACCTTCTCTCTCTCGAAACAGCTGTCTTTCCCCCTGAAGGCATGAGGGGAGGGGAGGGAAGGACAGAGAACAGGAGAGGCTTGTGGACAAGCTTAAATTGTAAAACTAATCTGGTGCTAGAAGGGGTAAGGCAAACGATGTTTGATATGGGATAAAAATACAACTCCCTTAAATCTCTTAGAGTCTGGCTTAACCTTGCTTCGACTCTGCAAAGGAAGGATGAGCTTGAATTAGAAACAGAATGTTCTTTCTGTCTAGCCTCTCTGAGCCGCCAGCACTACTCTATCATAGCAGTGGGACTGAATCTTACATATTGATTCCTGACTATTAAGGTGGGACTTTCCTCCTTTCTCCTCCATTAATATGGAGAGCGAAAGGCTGGAATGGCTCCAAGATGATCTTTGGCTGAGTATGTCTGCTTTATTTTTATTTTTTTGCTTTGCACCTAAAGTAATTCCTTGCCATGATCCTTCAGCCGCTGCTATGCGAAAGAAAAGTTATGGGCTGGCATGCTACAGCAGTTGAAGCTCTATGTCATCTAATTCCATTTTGCTTATCAAGGGAATGCCTTTTGTTTTTCACATTCCTTGCAGAAAATTCTGGATAAAACTGATTTAGCCAAGGATTGCAAATCCAGCCTGCAAGATCTCTTCGTTGGTCATTTAGCTATATCACACAGGGTGACTTTCCTCATTTGGCTGCAGGCTGGCCTTAGAATTTTCTGCAAAAGAGAGGGAGAGAGAAAGAGAGAAACAGAAGAGAATACATCCCCATCACAGGATTCCTTCTGTGATTCTTTTTCAGGCTGTAAAGTTTGGCAATACGCTTAAGCCAAAAGTGAACCGAAACAAAGACTTTAAACGGAGGCTTGAGAAAACAAAGAAAACAGACTTTATTCTTTGATCAAAGTTAAAGTTCTGGGTAAGAAATTCCAAGCACATGTATACAAGAGACATGGAAAGAAAATTCTACAAAGCATGAGATGAAGCCATGTTCTCTTATACCCACAAAAAGTACTTTTTTTAATAGTCTAATTACTCGTCATATAATCTAACTACATTGTAAAAACGTCAGTCATATAATCTAACTTTAGATTTACATCTTCCTGCAGTGTTTATCTTTCCCTCCTTTTGTCTTCCTAATAAGCCACTTGGTCCCCTATTATCAGTACAAAAGGTGTGTGGATTGCTCTGGTAGTTTGAGATACCTGCCAATTCCTGGGGGAAAAGGGGTGGCATTTTATGGAGGATTCAGATCTTAATGCAGGAAGGGATGTAAAGGAAATACTTTTACAGCAGTATAACATATACATTACAACAGAACGAATGTCTTTTACAGTAGCATAACATATACTCTGCAACAGAACAAATGTCCATAGAACAACAAGTCTCTATCCATTTATTAACATTCCCTTCAAGGCCAAAGGCATATTGAGAATTGTAGGAACTGCAGTCTCAAGATCTCTGGAGGCACTAAGCTGGAAGATTGTATAAATAGCACATCCTGGGACAGCCAGGTTCCAAGATTCAGTCAATTGGCTGGACGATCTTAAGTCAGTCATTATCTATCAGTGTAACATACTCCATCCTTATTTTCAAGATTTAAAGGAGAATCTTATCCACAACCTGGATGCCCTGAAGAAAATAAAGGAGAAAAGGTATAGTGAATAAAAACTAATACATGAATATAGTTTCTTTGGTTTTCCACAGACAACTAGCAAAGTATTTCTGTGATCCAATTTATAATCAGGGAAGGCAGAAGACTAAAATTCATTGGTAGATATTTGGATGATTGGCAAGAGACCTGCATGGGTGTCTTTTGATTCCCAACTGCTAAACAATAAAAAAAAAATTCCTCTGCATACCGGAGGTAGTTTGGGCTGCTGAGATTAAGGCCTTCCCAGTGCGTTCCCACTGCATCATCAGATTTCTGCAGCTCTTCTACCTCAGCTGCCACACAGAGGGAAGGGCATGAGATCAGTTCTACAGCATTCACACTGGAGCTGCGAAGTGGGTGGCTTCCAGGTGGTGAGAACTCTCTGCTCATCCTGTCTCTCCTTCCCTGTCTCTTCCCCTCCCTTCTCAAATGAGGTGCCATGCAGGCTCACCAACAATTCACGGTGCTTTTTAAAACTCATCACTATTCCCTTCCTCCAAGTTGAACTCAAGGCACAAGGTGCTAGTGATGACTTCACTGTTTTCTATACTGAAACAATTACAGTGAAGTAGCAACAAGGGAGAAGCACAGCAGGGAAGGGCACTGAGCAAAACCCAAGATTGGTGTGTTGCAGGAAGTGCCGCTGGTCAGCTGATGGGGAGGGCTGAACATTACAAGGATGGGAAAGTGAATATTTTCTGCAGGTCAGGGAGAATAGCGGTCGGTGGGTAAAGTGATAATTGTGTGCAAGTGCCCGATGCATATGTCCTTTACATCAAGTTTGTGATTTGAAGGGTTCTTGTGAAAAAACAAGGTTAAAACAATTAGACTGTAGAACAACTGGCCTCCAGAAGTTGTGAATGCTCCAACACTGGAAGTTTTAAAGAAGTGTTTGGACAACCATTTGTCTGAAATGGTATAGGGCAGGGATGTCAAACTCATGGCGTCACACGCAGGCCACCCCCAGCCCCAGTTTAGAGAAGGGGTGTGGGGAAAGTTGCGATACATCATATGATAACAATGTATCACCCGTGAGTTTGACACTCCTGATATAGGGTTTGCTGCCTGAGCAGGGGGTTGGACTCGAAGACCTCCAAGGTCCCTTCCAACTCTGTTATTCTATTGTGTCCTAAATCTGAACTCCACTGACCTGAGATTTATTTAATAAAACAAGTCACCTTGAGCTACTGTACCTGTAGGTGAGGTGGGTGGCATGCACATTTAATAAATAAAACACGGTAATTTTCTTTTATTCTGTGGATTCAAGATACTATTTGCACTGTTGCTTCTCTAGGCCAAATGGCAAGAGAGCTCAGCTGACAAAATGGAAGGATTTGTTTAGAAACAAAGTCTAAGGAAAGAGGGATATTTCTCACTGCCATCCGCGTCACTGCAAATACTCCAACACAGTTGTTCAGGGGACAGACATATATTAAATGTAGTAAATGTATATACTGAGCATGAGTGCATTTTATTTTTGGCTGGTGTAAACAGAGTCTTTCACCAAAGCAGAGCAGCTGCTTCCAGGCAGAAGCCGCTCCTGTCTTGAACATGAATTGATTTAGATCATTAGGAAGTGTTATTTAGAGGAGCCTGAAATTATTTGGCAAGTCTTAGGGCTTAGTCATCCCAAGGGGGTGGGGCTTTATATGTGCCACCGCCCCTCAGCTGTTTTTTTAAATCTTACACCAAATGGCTCACAGGCAGTCTGGGTGTTTGGGGGAATGAGTTAGGAAGTGAGAGAGTAGCATGGCTAGAAATAACTTGCAAATCAGCCTCCATGCCCAAGAGTTTCTAGCTCAGATGAAAGAACATGAAGAGATAAGCAGTGTTAAATAAGATATGGAAATACTGTGCCCACTGGGAGGACTGTGTAGAAGTATGAGCAGCTTGGGCCCTGTTAGAAAATGCCTCCAGTCGGAAGCTTCCCAGCACAAAGTAGCCATCAGAGCCCCAATGTCCTTCAGATGCACATGGTAGTGTAAACATCATATGAGCAATTTGGCTGTTCCATCAGTGTTGCTGCAATGAATTGCTTGACTTTATAGAGGGAGCCATAGCTGATAATAATGGAAATAGCAGCAGCACATAGAATGATAACATTTCTATTGTTTGGCCACTGCTTGGAAGGAAGGAAATTTAAAGAGCAACGTACCGTATTTCTACTCATTAAAAAAAAGAAAAAGAAAATGAAAGCAAGCATGATTTGCAGCAAAATTTTGCAATGTGGGCTACTAAGGATTTCAGTCATCCAGTCAAGCTTTTTTGCAGGCTATTTCATTTTATATTCCCCCACCCTTTCCTCTGTATTCCGTTTTCCCTTCAGCTGCATTCGGTGCCTGAGCATATCAGTACCCACTGGATTAGTATGCGGGTTTCTGTTCCCTTATGACAGAAGACAAATCCCCACTATGAAGATAGGACAACCCGCTGGTTATTTCCAGAAGACACATCCCCTGTTTGTAACTCATAATCCACCCACAGCTGAGGCATTAGGTGCTCTGCCTTAGAATCATACAAACATGGAGCTGGTAGGGACCATGGAGTTTGTTCCAGTCCAACCCTCTGCTTATGGCAGGAGACCTTATGTCATCCTGGATGAATGATTGTCCAATCTTTTCTTGTCCAATCAAATCTCCAGTGCTGGTGTACCTACCACTCTGGGAGGCTGGCTGCTCTGTTGCTTAATTATTCTCATTGTCTGGAAGTTTCTTCTTAGTTCCAAGTTGGATCTCTTTTTAGTGAGCGTCCACCCATGGCTTCTTGTCCTACTCTCAGGAGCTTTGCAGAATAAGTCGAGTCCCACCTCTCTGTGTACCGAATGACAGCTATGTTGTCACCCACTAATTCTCTTCCTTAGGATAGACTATCTAGTTCTCTTAACCATTCTTTGTACAATTTATCCTGCAGATCTTAGTTGTTCTTGTCTATACTCTTTCCAGAGTTTCAGCATTTTTTGTGTTGCGATGAGCAGAATTGGATGCAGCATTCCAAGTGTGACCTCGCTAGTGCAGTATAAAGTGATACTATCACTTCTCATGATCTTGATGCCATCTCTCTGTTGATGCAGCCTAGGACCACACTGACGTTTCTGGGCAGCTACAGCACTCTGCTAGCTGATGTTAAATGGTGATTCACTAGGTCATCTAGATCCCTTTCATGGTTACTAATGCTGAGCCAGATACCATCTACTCTATACCTGTAGATTTGATTTGTCCTCCCTAAGTGCAGGACCTTACTTTTCTCACCACTGAACTGCACCTTTTGCTCAAGTCTATCAAGATCCTGCTTTATCTTGAATCTATCCTCCAAAGTGTTAGCAATTCCCCCCAGCTTGGTGATGTTTGCACATTTGATGAGCTCTCCTTCTGTCCCCTCATCTAGATCATTTATGAAGAGGTTGAAGAGCATTGGCCCCAAAACAGAGCTTGAGGTACCCAATTGTATACTTCCCTCCATGTAGATGTAGTTCTATTGAGGACTATATGCTGAGTGTGTTTGGTCAGCCAACTGTGAATCCAGCTGGTGTGTTGGTACTGTCTATCCCATATTGTTCTATCTTACTAAGAAGTAGGCTGTGGTCTATTCTGTCAAATGCCAAATGTCTAAATATGCTATATCAACAGCATTTCCTTGATCCACTAATTTAGTAACTTTATCAAAGAAGGCAGTAAGATTTGTCTGGCATGATCTGTTTTTAGCAACCCCATTTGGCTCCTGGTAATGGCTTTGTTCATTTTTAGATGCTCACAAACCTGTTGTTTGATTATCTTTTCCAGGGTTTTTTTGAGCATTGATGCCAAACCGATTGGTCTGATTGCTCTTTCCCAGTCCTCTGGTAGTTCGCCCATGCTCTAGGAACTGTGAAAGGTTTTGCTCAGAGGTCCCAAGATCACATCTGCCAGCTCCTTCAGAACCTTGGTCCAGGTGAATTGAACTTGTCTAGTGTGGATAGGCATTTTCTTACCACTTTCTTGCCTATTTTGACCTACATTGTGTGAAGATAGAAGCAAAGAAGGTATTAAGTAGTTTTGCTTTCTCCCTGCTGCTCTTCACCTTCTTGCCATCTTCTCCCATTATCCTGCCTCTACTGTGTAGGCAAAGTAGGCCATGTGGGAGATGGCCTAAAATAACATAGCTTCAATGATCCTGTCGTGGGCACCATTCCCTTCCATCTGGTCCCTGGCCTTTTCTCCTAACCCCCCCCCCCCCATCTATTTCCAATATGAAGTAGACTGAAACTACAGCTTCAGTGGCCACTGTTTTTGCATTTTAAAAAATGCATTGCTGATAAATTGTGGAATTGACTTTGTTGTTCTTAACACACGGAATTGGAACTGTAGTTGAATGGATTTGACTCTTGCCCTACTGTAACCTATCAGGCAGTGACTGCTACTTTTCTAGTGACTACTTCATCCAGGAGCCCTGTGTCTATCCTTCCTTTCTTCACATACTATATTCTTAGAGTTCCTATGATGGATTACAGCTCACCTTTACTGCCCTTAATTCAGCACTTGGACAGTACTTATCCAACAGCTGTACATATCCAGATGGCCTCTTGAGGGCAGTCAAGAGACTTAAAAAAACCTAACTGTACGTAGATGCCAAAGGTAGATAAACAATAAATAATCTGCAAGCTACCAGACTCCTTTTTGCTAGAGTCCTACCAACCCCCCCTCAAAAAAAAAACATTTCACTAGCAAAATCATTGAATAATGATTATGCAGTTCTTTGTTTTAGCAGAAAATCAAATAACATTTATATTTTATAAACATTTCCCCAAACTGTAGGAAATTCCAAGGACATTTTGTCTCTTGTTCTAATTTTAAAAACAAATGACCCAGAAAAGTACAATCACTCAAGTGATGTTGCATTGAAAAACTGATGTGGCCCTGCTTTAAACATATAAAACCATTTTTACAACAGATGGGAAACTTCAAAGCAAGGACAGACACCTTCTATGCCATAATTATACCAGCAATAATCTACAAATGTGAAATGTGGAACCTAAGAAAATCGGAAATAGAGAAACTGAATAATGCAGCATGTGATGGAGAGGCAAGAGCTAAAGATCTTGCTCAGAGACCAATTCCAAAATACAAAAATTCATTGCAGAACCAACTTCAAATATGTCCTCAAAGTAGCATAAAAACAGAAAGATGAATGGGCAGGAAATGTATTCGCATACATGACAACAGATGGGCCTGAAAGATGGCATACAGTTTAATCAATGACTTTGTAAATCTATCAAGTTGACCACCCCTACGAGATGGGGAGATGAAATGCAGAAAAACCTTGGTTCCAGTTGGAATATCATAGCATAGGACCATATGCAATACAAACACCTGCTGATATTCTTGCTTTGGATAGTGAACCCATCTGAATAAATGTGATGATTGAATGTCAACATTTAACAAATGGCTGAAATAGGAGAATTCAAGAGAAAATACCATCTGTCTAATAATGTTAACTGGATTACTGTTTTGCCCTGTGTGATCCTTGCTTGCAAAAAAACAACAGCAGCAGCAGCAACAACAACAAAAATGCTGCTTTCCTTAAAGAAATAATTTCTTTCATTAGAGCAACTGTAAATATGATGGGAACCTAGGCTAGATACTTTCAGGGAAGGCACACTTGATTTTCAATACAGAGGCTTGTTCCAGCCCTTTGTGCTCAGCTATGAAACCTGGTGTCCAGAGTTTGGGTGATCTTAGTCTCCATCAATTGCTATTTAATATGAGACTGGCTTATGGGTCCCAGACAGTGGTGAAATCCAATTTTTTTTTACTACCGGTTCTGTGGACATGGCTTGGTGTGTCTGGTGTGGCTTGGTGGGCATGGCAGGGGAAGGATACTGCAAAATCTCTATTCCCTCCCTATTCTTTAGGGAAGGATACTGCAAAATCCTCATTCCCTCCCCACTCCTGGGGGAAGGATATTGCAAAATCTCCATTCCCACCCCACTCTGGGGCCAGCCAGAGGACAGAGGTGGTATTTGCCAGTTCTCTGAACTACTCAAAATTTCCGCTACCAGTTCTCCAGAACCTGTCACAACCTGCTGGATTTCACCCCTTCCTCCTACCTATACTTTGTCCTTGTGTGTTGAACATGAGATCTAATGACATTTGAATCACACACACAGCACAGCTGCAGGAATGTTTGAATGCTTCACCTTGGCTTCTTATATGCCAGAAATCCTTCCTTGATTATCTTTCCCCCTCTTTTTAACCAGTCTGCAGGCGTGCTTCATGATTTTGTTTGATTTTGGTAACGTACACAGTTGGGTAAGAACAAAAGCAAACAAAAAAGTGAAAGTCAAGATGGATTGCCTCTAAGAGACGGGTTTCAGCATCCTTGAGAATTTTGTGTTTCCCTGCCCCAGGCTTGTACTTAGAATTTGATGCTAAAAATAAACGCTTCTATCTGACCCGCAAACCCAAATTCTGTGAATTAGACAAGCAGGCAATACAAGCATAATAATGCATGCATATTCATTAGCTGGCTTTATTGAGGTGCCAAAATGTTTTGCCAAGGACAGAAAGTGGCAGTCTGAAGGAGATAAAGAGGATGTTACGAGCCAAACCATACACAAGAAAGGAAATGGCTCTTCCCTGTAAGAAAGACTATCTATTTCCCTTTGAAACTCTCCTGGCTCTTCCCCCCCTTCAAGCAGCCCTGCAAAGATTTTGCAAAGCTGGTCTAAACATCTGGGGGCAAAGAATTTAATAGGGGGATTTCAGGCTGCCCAGAGATGGCTGCAGCTACTTTCCTCGGTCCTCGGTCCCCAATTGGCTCAGCAAACTCCCTTTGCTGAAACTCTGTGGAGATTCTCAACCATCCAGGTCCAAAGCTGGACCGTCTTTCTTTTTTTCTTTTGAGAATGTTTCGTTTCTTATCCAAGAAAATTCTACAGTTCTCCAATGGATGAGAAGCGAAACATTTTCAAAGGGAAAAAACCCCAAAAAAGTCCAGTTGTCTTTTGGAAAAGCACTTTTTGGGACCCTTTGCTGAAGAATACTTTGCAAGGGACAAGCATATATGTTGGATGTGGCTGCATTGAACAATGAGAACTCGGACCACATGTCTTCTGAATAGTTTTTATCCCAGAGCTATAATTGCATTCAACAATGAACTT
>JANHFK010009113.1:5913-20101 GCA_036250565.1 Sibynophis collaris | reverse complement strand
GGCAGCCCCACGTAGAGAGCGTTGCAATAGTCCAGGCGAGAGATGACGAGAGCTTGAGTGACCGTGCGTAGGGCATCACGGTCCAGAAAGGGTCGCAACTGGCGTATCAGGCGAACCTGATAGAAAGCCCCTGATATGAAACCTGTTATGAATTTAGGGGAGGCAGTTGCCTTGTTTTTCATGTTATGCTTGTTTATATTTAATTCCATTAGCCACTTTATTAGATGTCCTTTCAGCTTTGAGAGACCCTTTTGGGATGCTTTGCTGCTTCACATCCTAATTATTTATAAACAACTTAAAAAGCATTAGTCCCAATACTGATTCTAAATGGATCCAATTATTTCCACACCTCCATTGTGAAAACTGATTACTTTTACTGATTATTTTAAAATCTTTAATCAGATAATGTTGTTGATCCATAAAATCTATAGCCATTTAATGATCTACACTGATCATCCCCTAAATTGGCTCAGGAGCATTTGATGAGAAACTTGGTTGAAAGCTTTTTATAAAGCTGATGACCATAAAGTATTCTTGTTCACATTTTCAAAGAACTCTAAAAGATTCGTGATATAGAATTTAAATTTGAACAAGCCAGATTGATTCTTCTTCTTTTGTTTTTTTTTAATAGTATTATTCAACAAATTATTAAGAGCTGATGTTGAACAAGTTGGTCTATATAATTTAAGCAAAACAGACAAAATTAATTGATTCAACTTTTCTTGTAATCATCTAATTAAAACTTTTGTATACCCTATTTTCCTGAGTTATTCAATGGCCTGACTGCATCTCTTTATTGTTTCCCTCTTTTAAACCATTTAAAGGGTTTTGATTGTTGCTCTTACTATAAATAGAAAGATGTCCCTCTATTCTTTTGGCACTCCTTATCTGTTTTGGTTTTGTAGAAATATGTGTTCCTTTTGAAGTCTTTTGTTCTTTGGAATGAGTGTTTTTGTGTAAACATTTTCCTTAATAATGCTTGTTATAATGCCTTTGACTAAAATTTATCTTTATTAACTTGTAATATGTAAGAGTTTTAATGGTAATTTGAATGACTCTTAGATCCTAAAAGTATTATCAAAATGCATTCACCTTTGGCTCCCTGATTTTATTCTCCATCTCAAACTATATTGAGAAGCTTACTATTAGCATTTTTGATCAAAACGTACTAATGGGATCCATTATTATTTATTCGCAGTAATTATGTAGAGAAATTTGTCTTTTTGACATTTCTAATTATGTCCTCTTTAATTATCCTGCACTTACGATGGTTTACTATTATTCTAGAGGTTGCATTCAGATTATCAGGTTTCCATTGTATCTACTGGAGTACTCAGGATCTCCAGTTTTGGCTTGGTAGTTGCTAACATTAGCAGAGAAGCCATATGCATTGATCCTATTTTTTTTCATATCTTGCTATTTTTTAAATCACATCTTGCTGTATTCTTGTGACTTAATTCCATCATGCTTCTTGTTAGAACTATCAGTAATATTTTCACTCTCCTGGGGATAATTTGTTTCGCTATCTGTCTAAAATGTTGTTAGGACCTTGGAGAAATAGCAGGACAAATCTTGGTTGTGAATTGTTTAGAATCCAATAGGTAGGGTGTGTGTGTGTGTGTGTGTGTTTGCGAGAGGGGGAGAGAGAGAGAGAGATCAGAGTTGAACAGGAGTCAGTGCTAGCACTGATGATATTCCCTAATTCGGTAATGAAACATCTGAAGTAAACAACCAAGCCTAGAGTGTACAGAGAATAAAATCAGAGAGCACCAAGGATTCCACAACTGTTTATAATGCCTGTTTAAGTGGTCCTTTGATTCATCATTCAGTGACAAGTTATAAACATTCAATTTCTATCTCAGTTGCAGGACTCACAAGTTAACCAACCCAGGTGTTTTTCAGGCTTTAAATCAAAGCCGATGGAAAGACTAGGAGTCCTTAGCCTTGATAAGAATTCTAGGAGGCATTCAGATTAGACAACCCTGAATTACCTTGACTAGCAATATATAGTTTTTATTTGGAAGAAAATTAAATATTTTTGCATACTTTCAAATACGATTGGGAGGAAATTTGGGAACAAGTTAATTTAAAAGAGTATACTGATTACAAATACAGGTAGTCCAAGCTTAGCAACCATTTGAACTTATGAAGGACCTTCCCACAGCTTACACCCTGTTTTCAAAGGTCATGTGATTGCACTTTGGGCACTTGGCAACAACTAGTTCACAACTATGGCTGTTTTCAGCATCCCCATGTGACCATAATTTTTGATGGTTTTTTGATGGTTTCTGCCTTTTAGTTTGCTTCCAGCAAACTTTCCCATTGGGAAAAACAGATTTGCTTAGGGACCACAATGTTCATTTAACAATTATGGCATATGTTTAACAACCAATGCAAAAAGATCCTAAAAACAGTCACGGTCGCATGATGACCTTGTTGACAACCACTATGAATTATGACTGTAATTCTGTAATTTCAATTACAATCATAAGTTGTGGATTACCTGTAAGAATCTTGTGGCACCTTAAAAATTAATTGATCAGGCATAGGTTAACTGTTATGCTTGTTATACATGTAGTATTAAGGTATCACAAAATGCTACAGCTTATTTATATACTTTATATTTACTGATTAGGTATTCCCTAAAACATGTTTGTAATTTAATGCACTAATTACTCACATTGCACTAACCACAAATTACTTATGGATGTATTTCTGAATGTTGGAAGAGTAGCTGCTCCACTTTCTGAACATGTCTTGAAATGGTGAAAGCATCTAGCTTTTCCAGAGAGATGTATGGATGTTAGAGTTGTGATTTGAGGTTCAGCTTTCAATTCCAAAGAAAATATTATACTTGGGGTTTATTTACATATTTATCTGACTTGCCATGATAAATAGTTCCATAGTTTCATTTAGTTCAAAATAATTTTATAGTGCCATAAAGGCAGTCCTTGTTTAACGACTACTAATTCAGTAACCATTCAGAGTTAGCAATGGTTCTACACAACGAGATTGACAACTGGTCCTAGTAGTTGCAGTTGTTGCCACATATCCCAGACACATGATTGTGATTAGGAACATGACAGCTGGCTTGCAATTACAACAATCACAGTATACTGTAGTCACGTAGTTGCCATTTGCAACCTTCACTGCCAACTTTTGCAGGCAAAGGCAAATTACAATGGTGATCATATCACCATGAGATTTGCTTAACAAAGGCAAATGGACCTGTTGCAACTCCCATCATAAATTGATGTGGTCATGCGGTGTACTGTGTAACTGCAATGCTTAGCAACTGAATTGTTGGTTCCAGTTACAGCCTTTAAGCAAGAACTACCTATATTTCTAAATAGTTCCATACAGGCCACTGTAAAGAGTATTTCATAAAAGTGTAAGGATGATAATAACCGTGTATCCTTCGTTGTGCTGAGCTCTCCTTCCTCTGGTCCCCCATTTCCAAGTGTAAATAATATATAAGAATTAACAGCCAGAGGTACATAATTAGGAGTACTGATAGGCATATATTAAACCATGAATTCCGAAAGAATATCTTCTCACCATCCATAATGATTAGAATAAAAGATTATTTTTCTCCTAAGGAGCCTTTCTCCAAATGAGAAAGGGAAGCTTTGGATTCAACACAAAGAATTGTGATTTATATCCTCTGAGTCCAAAATGATTTAAAATATACTGTGTACAGGAATGTCAATAACATTCAGAGTGCTGTGCTCAAAATAAATGATCAGAAAGCTGAAGTTTGAAAATGAATGGTTAATATTGTAAAGATGACAAATCTTGAACATTCAGCAAAGTACAAGAAAGTGTTCTCATTAATTTCTGGGTCCTGCAGAAATTGCTGAATTAAGACCAACTTAGCCAGTGTCAGATATGTGGAAAGAGGCAGAAATTGTTGAATTAAGACCAATTTAGCCAGTGTGAGCTATGTGGAAAGAGGCTCAATGTACCAGTAACTGAACCAAATAGGTAATTTTTGGCCACAAAACATATTCCAAAATAAATAGAAGTAGTCCTCAATTTATAGCCATTCATTTAGTGAACATTTGAAGTTACAATGACATTGAAAGTATGCACACTTACGATGGTAACATGATCAAAATTTGAATGCTTGGCAACTGGCATGTATTTATGACAGTTGCATTGTCCTGGGATCATGCGATCACCATTTACAACAAGTAAAGTCAATGGTGGGAGAGCCTAATGTGTTTAATGACCACATGATTCATTTAAGGACTGCAGTGATTCATTTAACATCCATGTGTCAGCGTTCCAGAAACCCCTCTCCCAACAAACGGACTTCAAACAATCACCAAACAGACTCCGGATGGGAACATCCGGATTAATATGGCTTCCAGAGCTGACACCATGTCAAAAAAAGTCATAAAATGGGGCATAATTCAACAACTGCCTTGCTTAGCAACAGAAATTTGAGGCTCAATTGTGGTTGTAATTTAAGGACTACCTGTGTATGTTTAGCTGACTTCAGTCTGGTATATCAATCTAAATAAAAATATAAAGCTTTATCATACACATATTGTACACACTTTATCATACACATATTGATGACAGAATGGCAACATTTGGTTGAAACCTCTACCTACACACCTTTGTCACCTGAAATGGCCTCTACATTTGCATCAAATAATCAGCACATAAAGGAGAATTTGTTTTATTCTCTGAGGCCAAGGTATTATACTAAAATGCTTTACTCAGAAAAAGTGCTATATAATGCATATTGTGTTAGCACAGGGGTGTCAAACTTGCGGGCCATAGGCTGAATGCGTCACATGCTGGACACACCCACTCCCATTCTGGCGAAGGGGAACAAGTCACGATATGTGACAACATAACATCACAAGTTTTACACCCCTATGTCAGCAAATGGTACCTCCCCCCCATACACATGTGAGCTGCATTCACTATTAAACCTATGAGGTGCCCGTCTATTCATATGAACTGTTTAAAATGCCCTTGCAAACTGAATTGACCTAAGTGGGAAGAGGGGGAAAGAATCAACTAGGAACCTTTTGGCCCAGTAAATTGTTTCTAGTCACTGACTACATCTCAAAAATAGTAGAGCTACCCATGCGGACCTAAGAAGAAGGGATCCATAATAAGGTCACCTAGATAGTTTTATCAAAACTGTTCCAACCTCATGCTGAAATTTACAGTGTATCTGCCCTTTTCTTTGTCTTGTCTTTGAAATGTGGTGGGCCAAAATTATATGAGCTGTAGTTTTGCTTTTGATCAAGGCTGCTCAGCCAGCTGCCAATGCTTTGCTGGAAGTGCCAGTATACAGTTTTGCTGTTTGCATGCCTCATAAAATTATGTTGTATCTTCAAAGCGATTTGGTTGCTTTAGATTTTGGCCACAACAATATTTATTCAAATGGCTTGATCTGCTCTGGCTAATTTTACAAAAGAACAAAAAGGAAAGGGAGAAGTGCAAAATATAAACAAAAATGATCTTACTAGATCCAAACGTGTTTTGTAAATGAGTTCCTTTCTGAAACAAAAACAATGCAGGTGAAAATACTAATACATAAAATGGCTCACCATGTACATATAACAGGTTACTGTGAACTGCTCAGAACTCTTTGAAGTCAATTGGCACCAAATTAATTAAAATTAAAAATATTATTAAAATGGGTTATTCTCCTTAGGTCTACCCTAACTGATTCTCATTCTTAAATGTTAAACAAAAAGATTCTGTCCTAAAGAGAAAATGTAACACAGAAATTATTTTATCTAAAATGTTGGTAAACTAGTCACCTGGAATAATGGCTAAGAGGAGCTATTGTGATTTATACTGCCAAAGGGTATTGGTGAGGGAAAAATTGCTAGGGAAAAACTCTGAAAGGGAAAGATATGTTCCATATTAAAAATAGTTGCTAAATGTCTACATTTTAGCCTGTTAGAAGTGAGACTATTCAGTAGTAAAATCATTTGGTTTTTTTGTTGTTGTTGCTGTAGAGCTGCCTTATTTTTGCCCCATAGTATTCTATGGCCATAAATCTGAGATGGAATATTTCTTAATTTGGAAAGTGTTTCAATGCAGGATATTCCTGTTCTGATTTCTTATATTGTCTAAATGTTTTCCATTTCTAATCCTAAGAGCCCAAATAGATTTTAGGATAGGGTATTAATATGGCATGTGGTGCATCTTTTCAGGAAATGTCTCTTAATTGTTCATAGATTTGGTGAAAATAAAGGTTTTGTGTGTATTTTTTACAGTCAGTACAAACGTCATAAGGGAGATGACTCTGAGATGGTCTTGCAATGATTATATCTTGTAGGTAATTTAGCCTATCACTTTAAATTACTTTCAGCAAGCATATCCTTGAGATTTCTAGTCCTCCTATACCCGTGATGGCGAACCTATGACCCACGTGCCACAGGTGGCACGCGGAGCCATATTGCTGGGTATATTGATTTTCAGGCCTTCCGGGCCCACCGAAAGTCGGGAAACATGCTGTTTCTGGCCTCCGGAGGGCTTCCACGGGGTGGTGGGGAGGGCAGTTTTTGCCCTCCCCAGGCTCCTAGAAAGCCTCTGGAGTCTGTGGAGGGCAAAAAACAGGCCTACTCTACCCACTGTGCCCCCATGTGCCAAAAGCAGGGAGAGCCTGGAGGGTCATGCGTCAATATGTGGGGCACATTGAATTATGGGTGTGGGTACACACGCACTTGACCCCCCTGCACTCCCCCATCTTTTGGCACATACATGTCCTATACTGTCTGTGAAGCAAGAGATTATCTGATAATGTAGAATATTCTTGAGTAACACTCAATTTCTTTTTATTGGAGCCCAAGCTACAATAGACAGCAGGTGACATCTGTGGAGTGATCAGTTTTATTTCAGTACAGCTCAGTCAGTCAGTAGGCAGAGATGGGTGACCACCACACCCGGCCATTCCTGAGCACCCTTCTTATTGTGTTCTCATTCAAAAGTTTGGGCCAATGAGAATTGTAAGGCAATGACCAATCACATGTCATCCCCACCTATTTACGCTTTCTAAGCACATACCCTCCCTGTGCAATTTCTCTCCTCTTTTTATCTGTGACTAGCTACAATAGCTACTGAGTTCCAAAGGTGCTTTTTCAAAAAGTAATTGAACTTTGTCTTTTCTAATCCAGTTGAAAAAGCACCTTTGGGACAACCATGACCTGGATGACTGAGAATCTCCATAGACAATGGCTACAGAGGCAATGCCTGTAGCAACAACACCTAAGTCTTTAATCTTTCTTTCATTCAACCCTTGCAACATCTCACTTACCCATGACAGAGCTAACCTTCCTCTGTCATGATCACTGCTGTTTATTACAACGTTTTATCTTCTTTTAGCTTTTTTTCTTCTTTGCTTTTTCAAATTTAGCAACTATTACTGGTCTTAGGCACCTTATTATAAGAAATACCTATTTTAAAAATTTGGAGTGTAATCGGAAAACCGATTCCAAAAAGCAGTTGGATTTAATGTTTGAAAAGTGATCTAGAACATTATTTCTGATTTGTTTATAAATGAGAGCTATATTTCTTAAGGAGTGGGTTTCTATCTGTAGCTTTTGTGGAGAGTAGTTCTTGTTGGGGGAGGCAGGATTATGTAGTCTTTAAATGGTTATTGTTTAACAATCATGAGAGTTATTCATAGTCTTACTGTATATTCAAAAGACTGATCTGATTATTGTCATATTGGATCACAAATTTTATATGTTGATGTCCCATTTTTTTAGCTAATTGAGAAATCTTTGTAAGGACTACAGTATAAGGCTCCTTCCCAAATAACAATTATGTATTGATATACCTCGAGCCAATGGTTTTATTATATTGGTTATCATCATTACTGACTTTTTTCATATTTTTGCTAATTTGGGGGGATGATTTTATTGAGAGCCTATGCTATATATTGTAAATTTGATAACTAAATAAATGTAATTATCCAACCTTTGCTTTCAGTTTGCAGAAAAATTTCAGGAATTTAAAGAAGCTGCACGATTAGCTAAAGAAAAATCCCAAGAAAAGATGGAATTAACAAGTACACCATCACAGGTATGTTTGTCCTTGTTTTTGATTAAAATGGATATAATTTATTTGCAATGTAGTTTTAATTTACCCATTAAATATCAATTTTGGGACATTCATTTGCATAGTTTCATGCAGGCTGCTTCAGTCCTATGCCTGTTGCATCCAGGTATTGTAGATTTCAGCTTTTCAAGTTGAAATTGCAAAAGGTGAAGCAATTTATACATTGTATTAAGCCATTCCTTCCAAACGTTATGGAGATTAAAATGATCCTTTAGTGAATATAGGATGCAAGAAGAAAAATATTTGCTTCAGCCTGGATATATATCCATTTTGGGATGCAAGGCCTTCTCTTCTTAATTTGCTTCCATATGGTGTCTGTTGTGTGTATGCACAGGGTGGGGAGAATTTGCTAGAACACAGACACTCGACAATTCCATTTGTATGTGTATGCTATTAATGTATAACATATTAATTTAATGTATTTTGCTGTTTGGGTTTCCCCCTCCTCCCCCAGTTTTGTATGCTGCTCAGAGTCCACTGGAGTTGGGTGGTCAATAAATTTAAATAATCCAATAATAATAATATAAAATACGTGGGGATTATGTTGTGATTCTGCATCTGCCATCTCCCTGATTTTAACACCCTCCTGTGCTATTTACTCTATACAAATGGTTCCTTCCTCCCTCACTACCTCTTTTTCTGATGTTCACGTTATAATGGCTTGCCTTCTTCATCTGTTTTTGGCTTCCTCATGACCTTATAAACTGGCAGCTTCTTCTTCCTTTTCTTGTAATTCTTTTTTCAGTATCCTTGTTTCATCTCACCTCTGATTGCTGTCCCATTCTTCATGTGGATCTTGTTTGGACCATGTGCAAATTGATATTCACATTTCAACATCCTTTGCTGATCTTGAAAAGCCAAGACAGATCAGTCTTATGGCTGTTGGCTAGATTGGGAACTTGCGGAAAAAATATCATAGAAGAAGGCAACCATTTCCATTTATTGTTAAGTGGAGCTGAATTTGGTTCCATCTATTTAATAAAAAGTGAGAACTAATCACTGGGGTTGCAAAGTGTTTAAAGAGGGTTCTTTGCAAAGCAGGTTATTGGAAATAAAGCACTTACATTGAAGGAATGAAGGGGCTACATTGTTTGCACACCTCATGCAGCTGCTTTGAAAGCTTTCCCTGGTTCTCTATGTTTCTATCTACATGCTGAGACAACCTTTCTGTTAGGAGCTCCTGCAAAATGGCTGAGCACATTTAGCCTGAGAGAAAGCTGTGACTGCTTTAATGCTTTGTGGAAGAGAGGTTTTGTATAGCACATTAATCACTTTATTGGGATATTTGCTTGAGTAATCACTTTCTTACTAAGAACTATAACCCCAAGGGTGGGTAAATTAATGCAGTAGTCTAGGCAATATATAAACTGTAAGTGCCCTGAGCTTCAAAGGGTAGCAAATGCCTCAGGCTATTTCTCTTGTTAAAGACCTAAAAATGACCTGACTGAGAACACAGTAAGCCAATTGATTGTAATGGTTCTTTTTATTTAATTATTTATCTATCTAAAACCAACTTGCACTTAACTGTAAAAGGTGTTATCAAGTATTATGTTTTAATTTCATTATACTCCATCTGTTTATACTCATAGTCCAATCTCTAAATATCTTTTAGATAGTAGCAGGGATATAGGTAGGTAACTTTTGGCTGAGTATGTGGGTGCCGTAAATATTTGCCCTTATTGTGTATCCTTTGGATTTTGAGCTGATGAGTTTTTCCACACAAAAGTCAGTACTGCTTGATTTAATCATTCTCTTGATGGCCATATAGTATGTTAAATATACTGTAATTAGATATTCTTCAGCTATTTTTATATTTATCCATACAATAGATACTTTTATCACTCCTGACTAAGAATAGACTTAAAAGCATTAAGTTAATTAAGCACATTGCATAGATTGTATAAATGAGTCAAACTTGGAAGAGCAAGAACTTCTGAAGAGCAAGAACTCTGTTTGAAAAGGACGAACAATTGGGTATTTGTAGAATTTTCTCTATAAGAGAAATGTTAATTTATACCCAGATACTTGAGGTATGTTCATGCTATCCCAAAGTTGAAATTTGGAATATTTGTGGACCAAGTACATTGCTAATTATAAAAATCTGAATGCTGGGTATTTATGTTTCCTTCACAAGGAAGAAATACCGATTTTTCCCACATTATTTAAAGGTTGAAATTCAGTGCATACAGTATGTACTGTAAAATCAATTGACAATTAGTAAAGTTTGAAATAGTGTATATTTTCATCTGAACTCATAATATAAAATGTGTTATTTTCTGATCATGGAAATTATCACTCTAACACAAGATAGATGACAGTGCCATTGAATATAATGTTATTTATATTTTAATTAATTAATTTTAAATTAAGTTTAAGAGATCCTTTAAGGCTGTCCACTAAAAATCTGCTTCTTCAGATTGAATTCAAAAAGATGCTCCCAAATATTGGAGGATGCAAATGTGAATTCCATCTTGCAGCTCTTTTCCCAGTATTGCAGTTTTCCTTTCTATCTGCCATGTGTTCACCATGTGAGCATCCATCCAACTGCTTTAAAAATGAAAAGCAATACTATACTATACCTGCACACTCCAGAATACAGTACCATTTTGGATTCCAATATAAAGACCACTGTGCAGCTCTAAATTCTATAAGAACAAAAGTAGAAAATCAGTATAACCTCTAGCCCTATGTTTCTCAACCATGGCCGCTTGAAGATGGGGGGACTTCAATTCCCAGAATCCCACAGCTGTTGGAATTCTGGGAGTTGAAGTCTGCC
The DNA here is from genome assembly GCA_036250565.1 of Sibynophis collaris. NCBI lineage: Eukaryota > Metazoa > Chordata > Lepidosauria > Squamata > Sibynophiidae > Sibynophis > Sibynophis collaris. Next base: position 9,228 of record JANHFK010009113.1, on the reverse strand, counting down.
CATTTTCAAGCGGCCAAGGTTGAGAAACTCTGCTCTAGCCAAATTCATGAGGAAGTAACAATCTATCTATCCATCTAGAATAGGGGTGTGAAACTCAATTTTATTGAGGGCCACATCAGGATTGCGTTTGACCTTGGGGGGACAGAGTGGGCATGGCCAGCTCAACATCACTTGTGTTGGGGGCACCTGTAGTGACCCAAGTGCTCTGCCAGAGAAAACGGACTCCCAAGCTCCATTTTCAGCTGCAACGGCCTCCTGAAACCCTCTGCCAGCGAAAACAGAGCTCAGGAGGGCCCGAGCTCCATTTTTGCTGGCAGAGGCACTGCAGGCTACTCTTTCACTGTTTCCAGGGCAGCCCCATTGGCCAGATCTAAACACCCCACAGGCCGGATCCGAACCCCAGATCTTGAGTTTGACACAACTGATCTAGAACTATGGAAACAGCAAATGAAAAATTCTAGAAAAGGAAAAGCCTGAGATAGCTCCTACTCTTAGACACCTTAGCTGAAAGTGAAGGTGAATGCATTCATTCATCTCTGAGTTTCAGTTGGGTTTTTTTTTTTTAAGACAATTCCACATGCAGTAATTTGTTTGAACATGAATGCAGGTAGAATGTTAGTAGAATATGCCTTTTCCCCCCAACATTGTGAGACTTTGCTATTGCCCTCACAAATTGGGGCAGAAAGAGATACCTAGAAAACTGTGGCACCTTCAAATGCTTAGGCCCTCAGAATGAGGAATTTGTGCTATGCCACAAATCCTGCTCTTTGGGGTATATAATATCCGCAACACCACAATACACATAGAAACAACATCACAACACTGCCGGAATTGCTGTGACCCTCAGATGCTGCTACATGAAGCAGAACATCTTTTGACATAGTTAGTTGATTGAAACAATAGATGGGAGATGATTTGATGTACACACAGGCTGCAGCTCTCTAGCTTCCTTTTGTTTTTGTTTTTCTTTAAAGGTTCAGTAGGATACTGAACACTGGTATTTTCTAAGACCTACAATATATTTGATAACCGTAGCATTTTATTTTATATATTGGAACTATATTGTATAGAAATGAAATATGTAACCATTCCTTTTTTCTTTTTCTTTTTTAAAGGAATCTGCGGGTGATATTCAATCTCCTCTTACACCGGAGAGCATTAATGGGACAGATGATGAAAGGACAATGCCAGAAGTGACACAAAATTCAGAACCAAGGGCTGAAGCAACCCAGAATGCGTTGCCATTTGCGCATAGGTACAGATTCCATTCCCACATCCTTATTAAGTAATTTGTTCGTATGCTTTTTTTGTTGTTGTTAAAATGGCCTCTTTTTTTATTTGGTGAATTTAAAGCTCTTGCATGACTGGTGGCCTTAAAGCCATGGATACAACTTGTTTCATTTGCTGTTTCTCTACTAAAATGACATGGTTTGGTGTAGAAAAGAAGCTGATCTCTTCAATGATGAGAACTACAGCAGAAAGAAGAATCATAGCTCTGCCAGTGTGGGTATTTTTCCCTCCTGTCTGCATTTCTTCTCCTCAGTGCATCTTGGCCATGGACTATTTAAACTAAGGTTCAAGTGGTATTTTTTGGGTGGTGGGTGAAATACATCAGTAAAAGCACTTTATTTCTACTCTTCACGTAGGAAGCAATACTTGAATGCCTGGAATTTTAATATCGTAACTTTAAAAGGGCTTCCTCCGATATTTTATTCAATATCAGGGTCTTAGAATGCAAATAATGCAACAAATCACTGCAGAGTGCGGTGTTCTTATTCCAAGTAACCGGTTAACCATGCTCTTTTCAAGTATGATCCATTTCTCTTTCTCTGACTCCAATTCTGGTGTTCCATGAATGTGCACTGACCTTTTAGGGACTTGAGTATGCTCCTAAACTCTCTTTAAAAATGTACATTTCTTCAAATCTTAAGATGCCTCCAAAGAGCTATATCTTTCTCACATATAGATGGTATTGATACCATCCGCACTGGGTATGTCAATACATTGCATGTACCTCCTATTCATTGGGATGTGGAGAGCAATATGTTGCCTTGGAATGTAGTTTTTAGAGATTCTGGTTTGCATAGAATAGTCTGAGAATGCTTAGTGTGAAATTGGTTTTTGGTTGTGCTTTTGGCAGATTGACCAAAATGTGTCTCAGAACTGACAGATGCTGTCCTTATTATTAAGAGAATGTTGCAAGTGACAAAGATATGATTAAGTTTCGTAACCTAGTCTACACCTTTTCTGTCACACTAAAGAGTTCTATGGGTAGTTCTCAAAGTGCAACCTTTTGTTTAGCAACTGTTTGAAGTTACAGTGGCACTGGAAAAAGGGACTTATGACCAGTCCTTGCACTTATTACTATCACAACATCCCTATGCTCATGTGATCAAAATTTGGATGCTTGGCAACTGGTATGTATTTACAATGATTGCAGCATCCTGTGACGTGGTGGTCATGTGATCTCTCCATTTGCAACCTTCCCAGTCAGTTTCCGACAAGCAAAATCAATAAGGGAGGTGAGATTCACTTACTGACTGTTTGATTCACTTAACTGCAATGATTCACTTAACAGCCATGGCAAGAAAGATCATAAAATCAGGTGCAATCTCACTTGAAAGCTGAGCAACATAAATTTTTGGTCCCAATTGTGATTGTAAACTGAAGACCTTGATTGACCAAAGTCATAATGGGTGACTGAAATCACTATAGGAACATCCATTAATGACAACAGAATGACTAGGAAACAAATTGCAGACCTAGTATATGAAGGATGTGCAAATCAAATGAAAAGGGATATTTTAATTTTAGTTTTTAGTTAATGTATGGCATAAATATTCTGTAGCTTTTTCATGTATGGAATATTAGAAGGAGGTAGAAGCATTCATTCGTGAGATAATGTTTCTGGCTATTTTGTTTTCTTCTTTCCCATTTTTAAAAAAACCCTTTAACAATCAGACATTTGAGTCATGGTTTTTCAACAATGAGAAATGCAGATAATTTTTATTATAATATTGTATCCTGTTATAATCTTATAATTACAAAGAGTTTATCTTGAATAGCAAGTTTTAGAGAAAACAAATGTCTCTTTTATAGAAAACCTGGACAGTGTAAGCCGTTGTCTTGAAATATTTAATATTTTTGTAAAGAGATTGAGCTTAAACTTTGAAAAATATTTTTATAATATATAACACAGCACTAAAACATATTTTAAGTGAATCTAATTGGCTAAATTGCTATGTGCTGCTGTAGTTCCAAAATAGTAAATTTATTCTAAATGGAAAGAAATATTAAGATTCTATTAGTAGTTAC